>NMRA01000006.1:1173409-1216720 GCA_002633005.1 Phoronis australis | reverse complement strand
GGAGCTCTTTTAGTGAAGGCCCGTTTCAGGTCTTGATTCTCAGGGCTCACACTCTGACGTCACTGATATATGTTTCCTCAGTAGATGAAAAGAAGTTGGAAAACTGAAAACCATGAAGACGTATCAATCTGGAGGAGATTATGACTAAGGAAGAAACAGAGTCAACGGTTTAATACCTGTGACTTTATAAGCTTGAAAACAGAGCATAAATATTTTGGCCGGCCTGCTAAATCTATCATGTTATCAATCACAGTTGAACAGGAATGAGTAGCGGCTCGCGGCACGTGCGGCCTGAAGTTTTGTTCGGCATGAGAACTGCTGCCCACGTAGCGGTACAAATCAAAATTCGACCATCCACCGATCATGATCCTGGGCTAGTAGACTGAGCTGTAGGTGTGCCTGCACGGTGATAGTAAAGGGCATAATACTTTTTGATTGACCATTAGGTTCAAACATCCGCCACAGCATTTTTCAATATGGGCATGCTAGCTTTAGTAACTCCGCAAGAGTATTTATAAGTTTGGCCACTGCATTTCAATTCTTTGCAGTCGTGTAAATTATCCGAATTTATGTTTCCACATAATGTTTGTCTGTCAAAGTATTGCTCATTGCAATTTGATTAGCTGTTGCTGTTTAGCAGATTCCCTTCATGTGCCTTTCAGTGATATTTGTTGGGCACTCTGCAAGTGTTGGCACAATGCCGGTCTTTGTTGCCTCTTTATTTTTTGTTGTTTTTTTTTTTGAAATTGGTCATATTGTGGTGGGTGGCATAAAAACACATAACTGGCGTTGAAGTAGCATATTTGTATAACAGCCACTATATATGCACCATGTTGCAAAATAAATTTGTTGTTACTAACCAGTTCAAAGTAACGCTGCTGTCTAATTGGATCCAACAAGCCTGTTCTTCAATCAGCAGACTGTTGTGTCAAAGGGTGTATGGCTGGTCGCAGTGAAGATGGTCTAAGCACATTATTGCGAAGGCGACGCGGCAATTCTTGCAATAGCGAACCATTGCTATAGGCAAGTTCTGATGCCCGCATTCCCAGGTTTTGCCCACCACCTATGGAAGGGTTGTCAAACGATCTGCATAAAAGTCATATCATTAGAAAGCCCTTCATCAGTTACTGACGGTGTATGGTTATACCAGATGCAAAAAAATAAAAATTTATTTCATAGATAATAACAGATTATTTTTTATTTCTAAAAACTAAGAGTGTTGTCTCAATGCGAAAAATGCCAGAGTGCAATAATGAATTGATACTTAATCAATTATTCAACTAATTAAGTGTAATGTTCCCCTATAAATACAGAGATTTTATAATTTGTATCCCTAAAAGTTGCTGTAAAGAAATGTAACAAATAAAATCTCCAAAGAACACCAAAAAGTGTATTTCACCTGACACATACATGTACATTACAGTTCAGTTCGAAATTACATACGCTCAATCCATAGTTGCCAAAAAAGGAAACACACCCTTCTCTGAAGCCTGTCGCTAGCGAAGTGCCCGACTCATACAGTCGCACTCGCATGCCCATGTAACAAAGGCGCATTGAGACGCAACAAACACATTAGCATAAGAATAAATGAACAATAACAACTAAATAAGCATAACAATAAAAGTACAGTTACTAACGCCCCGTCACAGACTTTAGTTAGACATTCATCCAAAATTACACATCTTTATACATTTTAATGTAATTAAAATTAGACCTTTAGTGCCGTTTGATACAATTACATTCTTCTGCAAAAATCAGGATGCAGTGAGAATTACGAAAAATATGATAAACTAATTACTCCAACTTCCTATCCGAAATGTGAAGACAATCATTTTCAGAAAATGGGCGAACATCTATTGTGCAGCCTTGAAAGGTATTGTGGATGGCTCATCACATTGGTTGCAGTGTAGGACTTTTGATAGAAGTTTAGAAATGAAGCCATTTCTTCAGAAAGTAAAAATCAGTAATCCTGATACATGTAGTGCGTGTTGCAGCATATATTATATACAACAGATTCGCAACTCCGACATTTTCTTGCGTAGTATCCTAGAGGAGGCGCCACTCTCCTAATTACCAATTTCAGTTTCCGGTTAATGTATTGTGCCGGGAAATTCTCGCATCTATTTCACCATAGATTATAGACAACTATAGTCTATGATTTCACTGTCCAGTACAACGAAAAAAAAATATTTTCGGCATTGAAACGCTGTTCAAAGTCTTCCAATAATAGAACTGTTGGTATCGTGAGTACTTTTGGCACCCGACCACACAATTAGCAGACAACGTACTTGCCGAAAGTAAAACTTGTTAATTTTGCCAGGTTCGCTTTTGATTAATGACGTCACGGCTTACGCGTAAGATCAGAGACCGAAGAGACCGAAAACGTCTTTGGTAAGATAACAGATTTCGTCCATTGAAAATATACGGAGTTGGCTGTCCATGTACTATAGTCTATGGTTGCAGTAAACAAGAGATATTTGGAACACATTTTTACCATTGTTAATTTACTAAAGAAAGTGGACTCTGGAAAATAACAATATTTTATATTCTAAATACTTGTTGCGTAGTCGTCACCGTTAACATTCGAGAAATCAGAAAAAAAGTAAAAAAACGGGACAACTGGATTGATAAGTGGTACTTCTGGATAAAAAGCGACACTTCTAGTAGAACCCAAGGGTGTTGGTGGCAACACAAAAAATGTCCCGACATCGTTTTTGTCGAACGGGCGACGTGACACCCAAAAACACCCGAAGACGTTTTTTGTTTTTCAGTCGAATGTGAAATTGCGGGTGCAGCAAAAACCCATGAAACGTCCCGTTTTTTTCTTTTTACAAGAACGGAAAAATAGGACTATGCCGCGTAGGAAATTACAGTAGTATATGATAATAATAATGTCAATATCGACGTGTGTCAAAAAGCGAGATATTTTGATGGTGCGGCGGGATTTTGAAAAATCAAAAAGCGGGACAAACCGCCAAAAGCAAAACAATTGACAAGTCTGCAGTACACTGTCAGCAACTCAAAGCATTGGACTGGATTATTTTACAAGGTAAACTTGTCGTTTTTTAATTTTATTTCACGGGTATTGGTAAGTACTGTAGATAACATAACTTCTCAGAAATCGAATTCACGAAAAAGTATCTGGGCAACAGCTAAACATAGTATAGAACAATTGATATACAAACAATTGAAAACAGTAATAATATATGTATGCATAGAAACACTCACGCACTTAGTTACGCAAATTAATTCACGTGTAGTTTTTTAAAGATACCTAATCGTACCTGTTCGTAGGTCCTAAACTTTTCAATTATAATTACACTCAGAAACAAATTGCCATTTTCATCCGTACTTAAATATTTGCAAATGATTTTAACACTCAAAAACATATGTTTGAAAAACTCCTAATGTATACTTCAATAAGTTGTATCAGATGGCCAGACTATTCTCGACATCCAGCTAGTGCCACAGATCAGTGCATATAAAGAATGACCAGTTGTTGGATTTATTGACTAATTTTGCCGAGAAATCGTGGTTTGTCTAGAACCGTACGTCGCGTCACAGTGGCGGATCTAAGATATCACAAGGGAGGGGCCAACATTTTGTTGGTAAACATTTGCGCAAACCACGATTGTAGATGCGCATAGCACCGAATGGGGGGAGCTCGGGAGGGGGGGTTTGCCACTGCCGGTCTCCTGGGATATCGCTGGAGAGCCTATACTCAGCCATAATTCTGTTACGATTGCGCCGTGTTCCGAATTTGACACTTGAAGTTGGATCTGAGCCCCCCCCCCAACACTCACTAAAATTGCATGCATTTAAATCTTGTTTCAGGCGTATAATTTTAATTATCGGGGTAAATTAATAAACTCAACATTTCCCTACGCTCTTGGTGTTATGTTTTTTGCGTCAGCCAAGGGGGGGGGGCGCCTAAATCCGCCTATGCCTCAAAAGTTTCGCTCGATGGGACAATCCCGGGGATCCAGCCTTCAAGAGTTGAGTAACCGTGAACCAACACGGTGAGTAAGAATGGGCCTGGGACCAGTACAATGACCCGTAGCGAGGAGCTGCCTCAAGTAGCTATAGCTGAGATCTGACAGTGTGAAAATACGAAAGGCAGCTTAGCTCGTACCGGCCGTCTGCGCTCGTTATAAGATCAAGATTCGTTTTATTGTGATCTAGTTTCGGGAAAACTTTATTTTATTATGGTCGTTCTTTGAAAGAGTTGTTTTTTGAAAAGGTGAGAACCGAAGTCCCTGGTATAGTGCCTTTGGGGCTGTTTCAAAATCCCTAGTTGAAACACGACCGGTAGTTCAGTTTATGGTGGCTGGGGAAAAAGATAGTGTGTCCCAAAAATGTACACGCTTCCTGAACACCTGCACTTCAAATTCAGTTCTTGTGGTTATCACAGAGTCTGCGCTGCCTACTGCATGGTTACATCTTATTTTTAACGTGGATACGTCAGTGATGACGTGAATGCGAATCAGGGAAAGCAATCAATTCAGTTTTGAAGAACAAAAATTCATTACTCAATACTACTTGAAACTAAAAACACCAAGGAACTGCGAAGACAACCTTTCCAAGAAATAAGCTTAATTTTATTTATTTAAGAATTTTTTAAAGGTTTTTTCTATCTACGGTGTGTGTGTGTGTGTACGAATTTCATCAATGTCTTTGAGGGTTATTTTAGATATACAAAAATTGTCCAAGTGTACTTTACTATTTGGGGATCGGATTATAAAGATTTTCCAACTTCAGGCAGCAATTAAATGCACTGAATTATCACCAATTCTTACAAGATTAGCTTCTAATTGTCAAAAATCACCTATGAATCTATCGGTAATCGTAGATACATAAACAAGTAAATAAGAAGACAACAAATGTGTTTATCAAATAGGAATGTTATGCGCAATTTCCGCATGCATGACGGGTAACCGGGGAATATGGGAGATGGGGTATTCGTATTAAGGTGTATTTTCAGAGGTGCCTATAACGGTTCACGATGTAAATTTGAACTCCACTGACAAAAAAATCGTTGAAATCTTTGTTTACGATTGCGAGAGTTTGAGTACCCCTTTCGACATGTACACGATCATTACAAATAGCAGCCTAGACGGCAGTGTTTTCCACAAGTGGGAATTCCTTACAAACAACTCATAGTAACCATCTTCAAAAGAGATACTATTCTTGTGATACTACGGGAAACACCAAATTGAACATTATTCTACAACTAACCATCGGAAATAGTCCTTTTGTGTAATTCACAACTAGTGGTTTTCACGTTCTTCAAAATTCCACCCTTTCTATGGCGGCAATCCTACTGTATTTTTTCAAACTTTTGGTTGTTTGGGTGGAATGGCTGTGCTGTGCAAGAATGTTTTGTGTTTTTTTTTTTTGATGAATTTGGAATCTCAACTTCCCTCGTGAATACTTGGTAATGTCGGATTTACATACAGGGTTAGTGCGCTATTCTGTATCATGGTTATGGCCATAGATTTAGAATGTCTATATATGTAGCACGCTTAGCCTATTCTATGTTTATGGTCATGACCACGGATTTAGATTGTCTATATTTATGTAGCGAGTTACGACAATTAGTATAACCAAAAATAGGAATTAGAGCTTGTACTCCGTCTAACAAGTGGGTGAGACTAACTCTTTTTAGAATATTTTTTCTGTTTGGATTTAATATGTCTTACACCTTGAAGCTTGTAATGCGCCAAGGCCAGTCAATGAATGTATATTGTGTTTATTGAAATACCTTTAGGCAATCATTTGTTTTAGCAGANGCTGTGCTGTGCAAGAATGTTTTGTGTTTTTTTGATGAATTTGGAATCTCAACTTCCCTCGTGAATACTTGGTAAAGTCGGATTTACATACAGGGTTAGTGCGCTATTCTGTATCATGGTTATGGCCATAGATTTAGAATGTCTATATATGTAGCACGCTTAGCCTATTCTATATTTATGGTCATTACCACGGATTTAGATTGTCTATATTTATGTAGCGGGCTACGACAATTAGTATAACCAAAAATAGGAATTAGAGCTTGTACTCCGTCTAACAAGTGGGTGAGACTAACTCTTTTTAGAATATTTTTTCTATTTGGATTTGATATGTCTTACACCTTGAAGCTTGTAATGCGCCAAGGCCAGTCAATGAATGTATATTGTGTTTATTGAAATACCTTTACGCAATCGTTAGTTTTAGCAGAATTATTAAAGTTTGACTTGTGGCAATATTGCGTAGCGTTTTAAGACACATGTTCATATTGACGTCATTCAGCATTTAATTCCAAAATTCAATGCGCCGACGCCACGGATATTTGTCAAGGTTGATATATGTAACCCCCCTTGCTTACACATGGTTTCTAGAACGTTCTAATGTTTCAATTTAAGTTTAGCAACTATAAGAGACGAAACGTGATGTAGGCTAATTACAGAAATTCATAAGCAGTAATAGAATGGCTGCTGGATTGAACTGGAACCCTCTGGTACAACACTTCGGAGCGGCAGGTGGCACCAGTGGATTATTAATTAAAAAGCGTTTGCCTGACTTACTTGAATGGATCTATGTAATATTTATGATGCTAAAATGTTTAGTGCCGATCATCACGAATTGTTGTGTCGCCTCTCCCTCCCCCCTCCTCCTCTCTGGAGAGGGTTCCGCACAAGACAAATCTCTCTCCGTCCTAGCTACATGTACGCCCCGCAGGATGTACACAGAAGTCTGTGGCCTGACTGTTGCATTCTTCTGTATGCATTATACATTGCTACTTGCTAGTTCAAAGGCTTAGTTTTGCCCCTTATATTTACCGTCAGTCTTAATGAACTTGTACGTAACAAAATAGACACTGTGTACTGCTCGTCTTCTTCACTGTCTTAATCATATTTTCTAAACTTAGAATACAAAATGCTTGTGTAAAAATCTTGCACCTCCATTATTTTGGTTCGCGATAGTGTTGTGCATTGTTGACGCATTTAACGGAACTTGCTAAAAATATCATAGAAGAGTCATCGTGAACAGCTGCTCGTCTCAGTATTCAAATTTGTACTGCGTTTAATAAGTACACATTTTGTTTCATATGCTGAGAATCTTGCTTTCGAATATACTTTTGGTCCTTTGGTTTACATATACGTAGTCACAAGTTTTCTAAACAAAACCTTGTTATGAAGCTCTGTAAGGTAATGCCCGGTCGTGTAGTATATCGGCCCCTATGGCAAGCTTAAAAATCTAAACGTATTTCCAACTTGACGTCGATAGTTTGCACCTAAACACGCTTGCGTCCTCCCACACAGGTGCCCGTCAGATATCGGCAAGCATGCTATTGTCTCAGTCAATTTTGACATAGGACAGTGAAATTCGGTCAGTTCTGTAGCATTTACCTCCGGTTTCCCTCCCAAACATCCAAGTGTGCACGTTTATGGCGGAGATGCGACTGGACTACCACCAGGGGGTGGAGGTGGTGGCGATAGAGTGAATCTGAAATTAGAGACCACGGGTAAGGGACAAAAGTTTGGCGAGGTCGAAGTAGTTTACGCCCAATGATGTTTATATTCAGGGACTGGCAGGTCACAGAGGTTGCTATTTGAGAGGAGACGTTATGCAGTTTAGTTGTCATTCATGCATTCCACACTTTCATTGCTGGTCTCTTTTTGACGAATGATGTACACTCGAATGGTATGCTTGAATCCTTGTCGAAACTGTTTGTTGGTCATCACGTATATCCACGGTTTGATACTGGAGTTGCTATGCGCTAAGTACAAAACGACCGCGTGGACTGAGTGCGGTAGCATATCAATGAAATCGTAGTTCACGACGATCGCGTAAGGGCTCCAAAGAACAATAAGAGCAAGGAAAACAAAAAACGAAGTTTTAGTAAGTCTTGTGGAGTCGCATCGCTCTTGTCTTTTCCTCTTTTCGTCATAAGTATCGTTGAATGCAGGCTTGGTTTTATCTCTTGCCGATTTAGTAAACGAGTAAATCTTGTAGTAGCAAGCAGAAATAGCGAACACAGGAATTCCCACTCCAGTGAGTCCAAAGGTCAAGGTGACGGAAAATTCACGCGTTCTGTCCCAAATACACGTGAACGACTTCTTATCGAAGCTATAACCTCCCCATCCAGCCAAAAGAGCTATGGGTACGGCAGCGGCGGTAAGCCATACCATCGCGCACAAGATGGCCGTGTAGCGCATGTTGAAGACGGACTTGTAAGATGAAAAGTGACAGGCGTGAATGTATCGATTCACAGCAATGACTGCTATAGTGAGAAGCGAATTGTAGCAACTTATCATGCATACGAAGCCAACGAAGTCGCAGAAGATGGAGCTATTGCGATACATAGCAGGTCCTAGAAGAATTCCTGAAAATGATAAAAATCATATTTTTTCCAAGCTATCTTAAAAACTTCAAGAATTAATTCTTGAATAATTCAGATCAGACCAACAACAAATAATAATATTATTATCATTATCATTATCACTATTATTATCAGTATTATTATTAATAAAATTATTATATCATTATCATTGTCATTACATTATTATTATTATTATATAATTACTGTCACGAACACGTAAAAGTGTGTTGTGCCAAATGAGCAGTTTTGATTCTCCTCGTAACTAAATCAAATTAAAAACCCGCCCTCAAGAAGAAGTTCAAGCGTACAGAGAGTTTTGAACGAACAATTCAAAGCTAAATGCTCTCAAAAATTCAGCTACATGTTGCAGAATATAAAAGTGGTGTTAATCTCGCGCTTTCTGTCAAAAACAGCTTTTGATTTAGGACACTTACTCTTTTATAGTCGTAAGAGATACGTAGTCTCGAAAAGAACAGTTCGCCTTTTCCTTAATCCAAGACGATAAAATTTCAGATCACGACATGACCTGAAATTTTATGAATCTGGTCCAAAGAAATATCAAACTGTCAATTCTCCCTAAGCACAGCCTATACGCCATAAGGAACAAGGCCAGGCCGATTTTAGGCCAGGTGGTAAATCAAAACTTGTTTTTGACAGAAACTACGGGTTTATTGCCGCTTAATCATTACTACCTGTGCTTTTATATGCACGGGTAGTACGTGCAGCTACACCTTCAAGTGAACATCAGTATTCATCGCAAGAGACAGGATTATTTCTTGAAGAGACCGTTTTATTTTAAAGCTTTAACCAGAATTTCTGTCACTGATTTAGGCACGGTGAGCGGCTGCGGGATACTTTCCCATGCAGGCAGTGCAAATATTTTTTTCTTTCATAAACATATATGTACGGCAATCAGCTATTCTTTAAAGTGAAAACTATGGAAGCATTTAAAAACACTGGCATTGTACACAAAGTGTATGATGTATTTACAAAAGTCACATCAGGTAGCTAGACACCGACTGAAACTTCACAGAACCCGGGTAGCTCAACTCGTCACATCGTCGTGAAACTTACGTCATAGCCGGAGCTAACGACCGGCGGGTGTGCATGCAGAATCTGACAATCAACCGTCTCTCAACTTCAGTCGTTTAAGTAAAAAAAAACAATTTATTGAAGGTCATTTTTGCGTAATACCCCGCCTTTTATCAACAAAGATGAATCTGTCGTCGTTTCCTACTGAAATTTTGCGATATTTCTAGGGACTCAGATGATGACAGCTTCACAGCAAAATGGGTTTGCTGGTATTAAAATACTAAAAACTTGTAACGAAATGAAACCAGTTCCGATTGTCATGAGTGTAGGCTACACAACCTCGTGGAAGAGAAGAACAGTTGATTGAATAACCGGGGAAATTGGCCAATAGGTGACGCAATGGCGCCGAAAGCTGACCCTGACCTCCACCACAATTTTAGCAGCAAAATAACGGTAGAACGCCAATATTTCCAACATCGGTAAATAATTAAGTTTATTCAAGAAAAAGTTAAGTTTTTAATGACACCATTAATTTTGGCGGCGACTGGCCCGAAGAAGTATATGCGTGACGGAAGCCGGAGGGAGGGAAATTAGTCGACGGACTGACGTCACCCAGACCGTTGAGGCGACGGACTGACGTCACCAGACCGTTGAGGCGACGGACTGACGTCACCAAGGCCAATACGAAAGTGGCCATCCTCCCACCGCGTCCCCGAAAAAACAGCCCGCGAGAAAAAAAGAACATTTCGAACCTAAATAGAAGGCCGGTGCACTACCTGGGACCAAGGCGGTGCCGAAAAGGCGCAACGAAGGTTTGTAGTGGAGCGGGAGAGACGGAGTTTGCGTGAACGATTTTGTATGACATATTTCAGAAAATCGTTTAGTGCACTGTGCTGGTACTTTCTATATAATGGATAAAAAGACGAATCATATTAAAAACTCGACTTTCAAGACATGCACCCTTCGTCGCCGGTGTAGTGTACTTTCACTCACGCTGCGCACTTCAGCGTAATTGTTTCAAAACGGGTTTCATATTCATTTCCAATCAAGGATTAAAGAATACATAGCAGAAACCAAGTCATATTGCATACACCTACTAAGTTACTGAAACGCGCAAGGACTTTTTGTTTTTTTCAAAGTCAAAAAATAGACACTTACACTAAAAGCGTTTTTCAAAAAAAAAGAAATGTGAACAATAAAGAAAACTTACCCAGTATATTCATGACATCCACAAATCCACAGATAATCAGATCGGTGACAGCGAGGTTAACGATGAACATGTTTCCCACTTGTCGCAAACTTTTGTACGTGAGAACGCTGGCAATAAGTAACATGTTGCCGATAATGCCAGACAGTGATGCCAACGTCAAAAATGTCAAATACACCGCGGCCACGAACGGTTCACGCTTTACAAAAGGTACGTAAGAAAGCGAGTTGTTTTCTAAATCAAATACAACTTCGGACTCCATCTCATTGAAAGCGTCAGATCCTAATAAAACATGTCGTTAGCGATTGCATAGTTATAACTTCTCATTCGCTACGCGGTAGTCGCTATGACGACCTTATTGTGTACCCGATCTGGCTGGTTGATATTAGTTTCGTTGTGTTTGATGCATACCAGTATTCTCATGCAGAGGTTATTCGTTTACCTTATCAACGTAGAAGAAAGAATTCTGAAATGTCCATATTTTCAACTCGTCATGTTAGTAGGCTGTTAAGAATGCTATATACTGCTTTATCTAATGAATAAAATATACCGTGACCAAAATAGTAATCATGGTGCTTTCAGATTAGAAATTATCAGCGTTTCAGACCTTCAAGTGAGGTAGAAAGGTAACCAAACGGATGTAAACCCTGTGCCTGCGTACATAAAACAACGCCAAAGAGACTCAACTAAGTTTTCTATATTTCCTGCGCTTTTAAGTGCTTCTGAAAACGCTGACTGTATTTTTTATGCTGTTTGAATCTCATAAAGCATTCATTTTTTGACTTTGATACAAATGATGAAGTCTACGTTGAATTCTCAATATTATTGAAAATAAGAAGGGATGTTGTCATTCAACGTCTTTAATTTAAGGAATAATGTCCTATGTATTTTCACTGAATTAAGGGGTTAGGTTTAAGTTATATTTATTTATTACAAAATGTTTTTAGTCAAACAGTAACTCTGTGAGTAAAGAACGAACAAATACGTAAAAGATTCAGGGAACTTACACGATTTCCTATTCGGGATTGTGTCATGAAATCGGACACTGGGGACTTAAGACAGAAATATGGGGTCCGTTCCAAAAAAACTGACTTAGGTAAGGCAAATCTTAACTTTAAGTAAATTTTAACATAAAACTTAAATTTGTCTCAAGATCGTTTAAAGAAAGAGATCTTAAGTTTGAGTTTGATAAAAGTTTTGTCTTAATTTTGACTGTCTTACTGCATGTGGCAGTTGCAAAGTTTAGAAGTTAAGACAAATCTTAGACTTAAGTAAAAAATGAACTTAAGTCATTTTCTTGTAACGGACTCATGGTCTTACGGTCCCATTTCATTATTGTAGAAAGAAGGTTCTAAGAGGCCTGGTGTATCTTGGAATGAAAAAACAGACTAAATTGTATCATTCAAAGTGGTTCTCTGCCACTAAAACAGAATTCAACGAGGTACCAGATATTTCTACGTTTTTTTTTCGTAAAAATTTTGAATTTCTGTTGATGTCAAAGCATTTTTGTTTTTTAGTTTCAAATTTCAAAAAACAATCGGTCAACTGCCCCTCACTTCGATGATTTTTCTCAGACAAGGCAAAGCACGTCTCCTTATTTGGTATGGCAAGACATAGACGTAGCACATTACACTTATGTATGGAAATGTGACCTTTGATATTTAATATGAACAAAACAATGGCGACTTCAAGCAGCAGCCCGATTAAGAGGCAACTGGTGTTTAAAATTAGTTACACGGGTATCGTAGTATTAAAATATATTCTAAAATGCACTTGGATTTCTATTTGGGAAATCTCTTGCTTCTTTGGCTTGCCTCATATAATGATGTCGACCTCATATTCGAAGTGCGATCACACATCCCTCTTGACATCAGTCAGCTGTTCGTGGAATAACTGTGAGCTTATGCGCGCATTTATCATAAGTGGACAGTGGCGGATCTAGGATATCACAAGGAGGAGGAGGTCCATTATTTTGTCTGTAAACATTTGCGCAAAGCACGATTGTAGATGCGCATAGCACCGAATGGGGGGAGGTCGGGAGGGGGTGTTGCCTCCATCGTGATATCCTAGATCCGCCACTGAAAGCTGACCAATGACTGCTGAGATTACATCAACCAATGCTAAAGCGCGTGTCACTGCGTGATACCTGCGTGCTGGCCAGGCACGTAGGGAACCCGCGAGCTGCTCATATCATTGCTTTGCTACATTGTGAAAAGTTAACATCGCATTTTATCACTGTATCAGCAGTTCTTGTTTTTTCTGCTTCCCATACTGTTGTAAAAGGCTCGCCATGCCTTTTGTATGGGTCCTGGTTGTTCGACGTCTTCGAGAAAGGTGTCTTACTAGTGAGGGGAGAGACATCGCATAGCAACGGATAGCCCCGGTTAGCCTTGGTACAAAGCTGTATACTAAATATACAGCTTTGCGCCGACATGTGGATAAAAACTGGAAAATAAAATCTGGGGGCATTGGTTAATTGACTTGACAACGACCAGGATCCCATAAGGATGCATAAAAACAATACGTTACTTAATTACAAATAACACGTATCTTCTTTAAATCTATAGTCCGTTTTTCTTCGTCGAGATCGGATGCAAAAGTGCAGTTTCGCGCACAGAAAAATTTTGATCATGTCATTACTTCCCTATATGGGTGTCCATGTGATACTGTCTGGATTACAATACTGCTAAATTGCTGATTTACTTGACAAAATATCATGTGAGAAAGATTGGACGCCATTCATGGGAGGTATAACTTCACAGCTGGCGACAGGCAATGCACAGATTTGAGGATCCTCAGTAGCTTAGTGGTAAGTGCACCCGACTGGCAATCTGGCCCGCGGGACCCAGTGGCGGATTTAGAGGGGGCCATGCCCACTAAACTCTCCCAGATCCCATTTGGCAGTTCGGGGATGCGAATATCTGACGGGCAAAATCCTGGCTAATACTCTGCCCTGCCCCCCCCAAACTAAAATCCTGGATCCGCCGGTGGGACCTGTGGTTCGATTCCCAGTTGATGCACCTGACTTTCTTCCACATAGAACACGGAACACATAGAGCCCGGAATCCATAAAATGGGACGCGTTGAGACCGAAATCCATAAACAGGGACACATAGAACCCGGGACACAAAGAACCCGGGACGCAATACTACGCTCAATATCTGACATACCGGAACCTCCCAACGAGTCTTTTGAAACTAAATGATTCTAAGTAACAAAAAGACGAGTAGACCGATCGCAAGCCGGGTGTATTTCTATGATCGAATTTTGCGTTATTTGTATATGGTGTCAAAATTAGATCACGTGTTCACTTCCAGGATACAATCGATCCCATAGAGATACACGGGAAATGTTACTCAGACGGGCGACTTTTCACATTCAACAGCTTTCCCTGCGAAAGGATGTTGTTCTAAAGAAAACAAATCTCTATATTTTTCGATTTAATCGACTACGAACCATTTACTTTTAAGAATTCTGATTTCAAAAAGTTACCTGTCGGACTACACAAATCTACAAAAAAATATGTTAAATATGTTACCTATATGTAACATGCCGTCTCCCCAGTCTATACTGTTTTTAAAAACTTAATGGGTTAAACATACAAAATTAAAATGGTTAATTCGACGAAGTTGATCCCTACAAATGAGTAGCTTTTCTGGAACAAAGCCCTAACAAGAAGCTCCAGAACTATGGGTCAACTTTTCCGAATTCAGACTCAAAATGGGAGAATATCCTAATTTCCAGTTTCACCTCGGTCAAAACATGGTCAAGTATACCCATATGCAACATGAGAGAAATAAAAATATGTACACAGTAAACAAAATATGAATTTTAAGTCACTTTAGGTTTGTTGTTGTTGTTGCGTTTTATTAGCCTGTGAACAGGACTGTTAGAGTTGGTATAAAAACAATAACATTAGCATCACCTATTTACACAAAATTTTCACAAGCCAGAGCACAGCCTGACAGGACTATGGTCATCAAAGATAATTAGACTACGAGATCTGATACACAAAGAAGGTAATTATGTGTATTTCACACTGTCACAACTACTACTTCATCCAGCCAGCAGTAGAACTGGGTATTAACTGCACTTAGTCAATAGTTCAAACTTGTCATTCAGCCGATTTGTAGCCAGTATGGACAATTGCTGGAGCTATGCAGAAAGACATAGCCACACCACAGTCTCATCAGGTGCAAATAACCTGAAAATCGTCACCAGATTGACTGAAACACAAATCACTCAAATGTGTATACATATACATTCAAATGCATTATTTTTTCATCACAATTTCTCAAAAGTTATATATCACATGAATAAGACATACATAAACGATTTAAACAAAGTCCTGACAATCAACTACACACACCTAATTGGTATTTATGAAGCATGGTGGGACAACAGTAAAATAGCCGCCAGGCATTTTCCATCTGGGGCCATCAATGTATATCTGCATGCACATCTGATGGAACAATATAGATCCCATAACAATATACCTTCCAGATGAGAGAGTCTTGTTGTCTAGTCTGTCTTAAAGATACTCACGAATGGATGAGGTTCAAAAGGCAAAAAACCTCATAACATATGACGGCAATTGAATGAATACTCATAACGGACGAGTCAGCTGGCAATCACTACAGTGGCCATTTTAGGTGGTTGTGGTGCACCACCAAAAATAAATTAAAATTTATCTAAAAAGTTAAATTCGGTTAAGTTTAAAATTATTGGGAGTTGTGTTGAATGAGCGTTATTTGGGTTTCCACTAAACATACTTGCCTTAACAGACTTTTCACGCAGTTTTTAAACTGAAATCATCCCAAAAGAGTATCTTTAAGAACAACACATCTGAACAAAGAATCATTCACAAGTGTGAACTCTCATATGCCTAACAAGAGAACCCTTCTGCCTGAAAGACTTTTTACACAAATTACACTCATATGGTTTCTCACCAGTGTGTATTGTTGAGTGACAAACAAGGGCGCTCTTCTCCTTGAAGGACTTTTCACACAAAGTGCACGTGTAAGGTCTATCACTAGTATGTGTTCTTCTGTGAACCATAAGGTAAGCACCAGATTTAAAACCTTTTCTACACACAGAACACCTGTGCGACCTTTCAGAAGTGTGAAACTTTCTGTGAACAAGAAGAGCATCATTTGTTTTAAAGGACTTCAAACACACACCACAGTTGTAGGGCATGTCACCAGTATGTAGTCTTACATGACTAGTCAGATCTCTATTCTCTGCGAAAGACTTTCCACACACAGCACACTTGTATGGTCTCTCAGTAGCGTGCCTCCTTCTTCTGTGTGTATGGAGTGTACTTTTTTGATTAAAAGATTTTTCGCAAACAGTGCACTTGTATGGTCTCTCGCCAGTGTGCAACCTTCTGTGCTTTACAAGACTGTCGGCTCGTGTAAACGACTTTTCACACATAGTACATTTGTACGGCCTCTCAAGAGTATGTGTTCTTGAGTGAGAAATGAGATGACTCCTTCGTTTGAAAGACTTTCCACATGCGGTACATTCATATGGTCTCTCACCAGAATGTGCTGTCATGTGAACAACAAGATTACCATTTGACGAAAAGGAATCACCACACACAGTACACAGGTAACGTGGTTGTATATCTTTGTGAGTTCTCATGTGCTTAACAAGACTATCACTTCGGGTAAAGGACTTTTCACACCAAGAACAGCTGTATGGCTTTTCATTAGTGTGTGTTCTGAAGTGATTAATGAGATGAGCTTTTCGGCCATAGGACTTTCCGCATAAAGAACACATAAATGGTTTCTCCCCAGAGTGTATTCTTTTATGAATAACAAAAGCACTGTTGTATTTAAATGATTTTCCACAAACAGTGCACCTATACAGACTCCTACTAGAATGTTCTCCAGTCACTGTATCAAGAATATCTGTAATTTGCATTTTTGTATGTGTAAGAACACAATTTTTCTCAAAGGACTTTCCACGTACAGTACAACTGTATGGTGTATGGGTGGAATGCCTCACATGTTCACTGTTTTTATAAACTAATTTTCTACAAACACCCTTGCACAGTTTCATACTGGCATTTGTGTTTGAGTGGACAATACCACACTTGCATGGAAACGACTCTCCACAAACATTAGAGACGTAGGGATTCTCCCCGGTAGTTGTTTCTGAATGCTCCAACAGATGGCTCTGGTGTGTGACCACCTCAACACATTCATTGCAATTGCATGGTTGTGTTGCACCATAACAAGTCTCCTTTGACAGAGATTCAAAGCTTCTTCGATCCCCCACATTGTTGTATTCATCACACTCCAGATTGAACTCAGTTGGTACAAATAAATTGTTACCAACAGCATATCCACCTCCTTCACACTCAACTAGATCTTCATTCAACTCTTGCTTGATAGATATTTCTCTATCACAGGACTCACTTAAACTTCCAGCAGTATCATGTTCTACACTGCCGCCCATATTCAGGCTGTCCTGATGATGTTGCCCAAACATGACAGAACTCCCTCGACCACTACCCATACTTGGACTGCCAACAGTATTAGCACTGGCATATTTTATGCCATACACCACACGTAGGCCATCAGCATGATGCTCCCCACACTCGGTCACAAGCAAATCTCCATCTTTCAGGTCAGTAACACATTCTTGTTGTATTGTCGACACATGACAGTAGTTTTCTTCCATGACATCAGGCAATACCTAAATTAGAAATTAAATTTCAGTTGACAATACAATGTGGTTGGACAATGCAAGAAACTGACCAGTATAACCAAAAACTGGAAAAGCGTTTTTGAGATCTCATCTTAAATTTTGTATACAACCAAATAAAATTTGGTCATGTCATTGAAACCATTGGTTTTACTACAAATGTACCTTTCTTTTTTGTTTTAAATTTCATGAAAAAGACATGGTCATGGGACCCATGTAATGGCAGAAAGGTATGAAGTAAAAACTCAAATTCTATCAGCATTATAACGCCTTTGATCTCTTGAAATCGGGGCCTAATATCAGCCCCATTTCCCTCTCAAAAATATTAAAAAATCATGCAAAAATACTCTCGTTAGGTCAAAAAATTCCCCTTTGAGCCATCAAAAATTATCCTCATTATTTTAATCTCAGACAACCTCAAACCCACTGACTTTAGTCACAAGGCCACCAGACACGGTGACACCAGAAACATCACAAGGTGGTTTCCTTATAAAGCAAGTGCCACATACAGAGTACGAGAACCAGTTTTGCAATATTTCACCCTCACGTATTAAAAACACAAAACTAAAAGACAACTTCCATTCGTCTACAGCTCAAAATGGCACACCAACAAGTTCTATAAGCGGAAAATTACGAAAAGCCATGCGGCGGAGCATAGAAACATACAGGCAAGTGTCTTTTCACTGATGAACTTGTCATGCACGGTGCACTCCCCTCACAAGCAGTCTCAAGCAGACCAAGTTTGAACAGCTACCCCATCAGAATTATTCAGTGTCATCAACAACTCATCTAAGAACAGTCATTAAGCAGTGCTCTTCTCGTCTATTCATTGTGGTGGACAAAGGACTAAATGGTCAAATTTGATGATGTGTGACTCGTACTATTGTGAGAGATTAAAAACATTGTTTAGCTAAAACCCTTCATTATTGTGCCTGCAAAGTGGATTCTATGATGCAATTTGAGGGTCTGTTCGTCACAAGCATCGCTCAACTCACTTTGTCTCTAAGGTGTTAGTAGTGCTGGCATATTTCGCAGCTAGTTTTGAAATTTATTTCCTCCCATGAATATTTACGAACAACTCCATTGTTCTGTGCTGGAGCATAAATGAACCATTGTCTTGGTGTTGCCTTCATAAGCCAAGCACTGTGAAAACAGTAATAAATGGCAGGTGGATGCCGAAAGCGCAGCTAGGCTGATCATTCATCTATGTGACAACAGGTTGTCTTCACTCACTCTTGCACAAATAAATTGTGGATGTACATGTAACAGTGACTTACTTTGTATTGCTCTACTTAAAGTTGATACTTGCTTACTTTGAAAGCATAAAGAGTATTGTCATAAAAGGCATTGTTAGTAAATAAACATCACAAAATTCCCTTCTTCATAAAAGACGAGGAGAAAATTCCCCTTTTAGAAGGTACAGGCACCTTTCCCTTCAGGTGAGTGAGGGCCCTGCATTCTAATTTCAGAAAATAAAAAAATTTTACTGTCAAGAGTTAAATTCAAAAAACTTTGTAGATAATTGTCTAACTTTGACAGATTTGTTGAAAAGGTGCCACCTAATCTCATGAATACACACACACACTATTACTGAGAATATACACATAACTTCTAGTAACTTAACAATTATTTATAGACTGTGATGCACTCATCTAGACTAAAACTTTATTCAGCAACTGCAAAGTGGAAGCACAAGACCAAATATTTCATAAAAACGGCCTTGGGCATTATTTATGTGAACGTAACAGTACAGTAGTTTCCACAATAAACTAGAGTGCCAGTTTAGTAGAAGTCTTGATGTCACAATAAGGAGACAGTGTGGCTCAGTAGTTTGCACTCTGGACTCCCCTTTGAGACCCGGATTCGAATCCTGGCTTTACTGGCTGGCTGACAATCAAGCATTAATCCTCTGAGCTCGGTAATAGTAATGATTGTATGCGAGGGAATGAATGGGAACCTGGTTGTAATGCGAAAGTGATTTCTGGGGATGTGCTCAGGAAATACTTTTGTGCAGCTTTACCCAGCTGGTGTTAAAATATGACGTCATTGTGACAAGCCAGTAAATGTTTATTTGTGTAAAAGGAAGTTTGAAGTAAGTTGTCATGATTTTGATAAAGTGCGTGGCGCATTGCCAAAATTTTTGTCAAGATTTAGCCCGTTGACTGAAATGGGTTCTGCTCAAAAAGAAAATAATTAGTCGCATTTCTACAACAAAACCATTCCGTAATCATCCAGGGCCCAGAAGGAAAGGTGCCTGTACCTTTTAGAAGGGGAACTTTTGCTGTGTACTTTACTAAGAAGGGAAATTTCGTACCTTTACTTAGAGGGGAATTTTTGTGATGTTTATTTACTACAATGCCTTTTATGACAATACTCTTTATGCTTTTACAAATAAGCAAGTATCAACTTTAAGTTAAACAATGCAAAGTAAGTCACTGTTACATGGACAATTTATTTGAACAAGAGCGAGTGAAGATGAAATGTCTTTTCTCAATATTTAAAAACCAAACCCCAGCTTTGTTTTATACCTCCCAAAGTAAGTGGCATGCATAATAGGGTCATGTGTCATTTTAGTGCTGACCATTTTCCATTGCATGGAAGGTATTGAGTGCTAGAGGAGCAAACTCGAATTACCCAATAATGGAAACCCATTCCGAGGCTTTTTTCATGGAAAACTAATTGTTGAATACATAAACAGCAGAAGTCCCACAATTTGCAATGATCGGCGAGTACGGCAACATGTCACGGACAGGATGTTTTTCAAACGTCGAGTTATGTTCCAAATTTTGGCCTGCGAACAAATGGAGGGACTTTGGCTTTGCACTCAATTCCCCCATTAGTTTAAATGAGTGTCAAACGAAAAAAGAAAGTTTAAATATTTTACTGGAACATTTTGAGTTTTCCACCATTAAGGATATTAATATATATGAGCTTTTAAAAAACATGAAAAATGACAAATTATCGCTCCTGTTGAAGTTCCGCCATTTTAATTAGCTTGCTCACCCCACTCGTGTAATAGTGTGTCTATGTGGTTGTAGTAGATCGTTATTAGCTTCAATGCACAACACAAGTAAATTAAAAAACCTGGAACAGTACCTGGAGTTTTTACGGAGCTTATTATACTTCGCCTGTTCAGCACGTTCACTGATGAGTGAAGAGGCGCCTAGCTAAGCTTGCGGAATCAAGAAATTAAGTGTGCCAAGGTAATAACGCATGGTAATGAAATGTGTGCCAGGATAATGACAGGCTTTTGCCAGTTGCGACAATACAAAGGTCTCTATATGTTCGCACTGTCACGGGTCCTTTGATAGATTTGACTACATACTGGCGAAACGCCAATAATGTAGGGCCACTCAAACCGCTAGCAAAACCAGGGCAAATGTGTCACAAATTGCCCGTTCATTTAATTGACGTTTTTCAGCACCGTCAACGCCAGAAATATCTGACATAGGCAGTGCGCATGCGCAGCCAGCAGCTAACTATTCCCCCACAGAAATACACACAAGAAGGGGTTTTCCGAGGAATTTTGATTTAGGGGAGACAACTCTGCAATTTGCCGATAGCTAGCGAGAAAAACATAGATCTAAGGATTCATTATGCTGAATATTGGAAAGATTGGTGAAGATTTTTCGGTGTCCATTGAAGTTTGAAGTTTGGCCATGTTGATGGTACACAGCCAATCGCCCGGAAGGCAATTTTTGAGCCCAAACCCATTTTCAAATCAAATCTGTGGAGAGTATAATTCAGTTCCCTTGTTTGCCGATAGCGGAGGTCACGAACAGTGTGACCTAGATATCAAAAATGCTGTTTTCGAATGAATTTTCTGAAAAAAAAACGGTGTCCAACAGGGTGTTGAAAACGGGTTTGCGGCCAGAAATGTAAAAAGCAGTCACTTAAAGTTTCGTGATCTGTAGTACGATTTTCAAGCCCTAATGAGGAAGATTTAGCCTGGATTGATTATGTTCATTCCCAGTCACTGAGTGCAACAAGAAGCACGCCGGTCATGTATTTTGCTAAAAAATGAATTCTGAAATTATTGCACATAGAGCACTTCATGAGACGCAGCTAGTGTACTAGTCCTTTTTAACATTATATTTCTGTTTTTAATTTATGCTGTGTTGAAGGTATCACATTTATTAAAAAAGAACTCATACCCATAGACGGATCCATGGAAGTGGGGGCCCCGACCTCAATTTCCGAAGGATAAACCTTCCTAATAGCCTTGCAAGGGGCGTGACGTCAATTTTTGTAGGAAAAACCCTCGCGAGATCCCTGAAAACGAAAGGTCGGCGCCATTTTTTAACCGTGTGCAGAATGAGAGAGCCCTGGACCCCCTCGGACCCCCTATATCCATCCATGCAGCGTACCGTCACGGTTTGATAGGCGGATCCAGGGGGGTAAAAGGGTTCCGGATCCCTTTTTCCCTTGATTTTAGTTATGTAAAATCTAGAATTTTCGAATTGTTGATTTGAACCCATTTTTGAAAAACCTGGATCCGACCCTGCGTTTGGTTTCAAAACAGATTGTGCTGGTGAGTGTACAGATAAATAATATGGAACGAAATTTTATCATTCCGGAATCAGTAGTAGGTATCAGAAATGGCTAAGGATTTCAGGAACTGAAAACGACATGTCAATGCCATTTTTATCATGTGCGAAAGGGAAGCCTAAATCCACTTATGTAGTGTAAAGTTTGGTTTCAAAACAGATAGCACCGGTAAATGTACAAGTAACTAATATGGAATGGACATTCCAGCAACAGAAACAGGAGTTCATATAGTATCCAGAAAAAAAACAAATGAGTAATTTTTGTTCAAAACTTTATTTTTTATAACGATAAACATACAAAATGCCACCAATGCTGCTTTAAATACCAGTGTTCAGATTTAAATAGTAAATGACTAGAATGGAAGATTTAGCCAGTTCATATGACACCAATAATGTAGGGCCACTCAAACCGCTAAATGCCCCACTGCATTTCTACACTTACACCGACCAAATAGCGGCCCATGGGCCGCCGTTTTGTCATCGGATGGGCTAATCTACCGAAAACCCCGGTACAAACCAATTTGACTTCGCCAACCTTCCTCCTAGTTTGCTATCGTAACCCCCGGTCCCTCGTTCGCTGGATGTCACTATATTTGTATCGAACCCGGCCTTCACGTCTCGATAGGTGGGGGTATTACTACGGGGATGCAGCCATCAGGACTTGAGTAACCGTGAACCAACAAAGATTCACGGAGAGTAAGGATGGGTGAATGCACCGAGCGCATGCACTGACGGGTACTGAGCTGGGAGCTGCCTGAAGTAACTATAGCTGGGTCGAAGGTCAAGATTCCTTTGATTAATAGCCAGTTTCGGGAAAACTTCATTTTATTATGGCCATTATTTGAAGTAATTTTTAGAAAGGTGAGGTCCCGAGGTGCCTGGTATAAGTGCCTTCGTGGCCGTTTCAGAATCTCTTGATGAAACACAGCCGGTAGTCCAGTTTGTGGTTGCTAGGTAAAATGATACAGGTCCAAAATGTACGCACTTCAACGTCTGGAGTTCAAATTCAGTTCCCGTGTGTAACTGAGATACAAAGCAGGCCTACAGCATAGTTAGGTCCTACACCTTATTTTTAACGTGGGTGTGCCTATCATGACGTGCTCCGTGCATGCGCGCACCTGGGGGGACTCAGGGGCCTCGATGACAAAGTGGGCAAAATGATCCGCCTCAGAGAAACAAAAAGTCCGAGAAAAACAACTGACAAAAGTCCACAAAAAGGCAGGATTCGGCGTATGCACAATTCATAGCCCATAACGAACCCCGTATTCGTTTTTTTAGTAAAAGGTCCACATCCTCAAATATTCGAACCTCCCTGTATTTTAGGCTGTGTGCGCATGCCGTGAATGTACGGTATGCACGGGAAATGCAAGCAAACGATTCAGCTTTGAAGAACAAAAAATCATTTCCCAATACTACTGGAAACCAAAAACATAAAGGAAGTTCAAAGACAACCTTTCCAAGTTGATGACTAATAAGTTTGATTTTATTTATTTAAGTTCTTAAACTTCGTTTTCGATCTACGGTTTGTAAATTTAAACCCAGTAACCTAGTTCTTAAGCCAATAAACAATTTATTGTCATTTGAATTGTGAGAACATTTGAGGATATATTGTTGAGCTGTCCGAAAATCATCAATTTCCTTGAGACTTATTTCAGATAGACAAAAATCGTTTACCGTACTTTTATATTTGGGGATCTGATGATAGATCGAATTTTCCCAATGTCGGCCTGCAATTAATTTCATTGAAGTATTGCCATTTCTTACAAGATTAGCTTCTAATTGTCAAAAAATCGTCAATAAGTCCACTTTCGTTGATACATAAACATGTAAATCAGAAAGCAACAATCAAATACATGAGCAATGCGTTTACCTTGATTTAATGACTTAATTAATTTTTGATCCCCTGTTAATGACTTTAAACAACAAATCTTACCGAAGTCAAAAAGCAATGCATTTATTGTCATTTGAGTTGTGAGTAATTTTTTGGGAAGTGTCCAAATTTCATCAACGTTTTTGAGAGTTATTTCAGCGTCCAAGTGCACTTCACTATTTGGGGATCGCATAGTTTTATTTTCATATTGAGGCTTCAACTAAATTCCCTGAATCGTCATCATGTCTTAAACGATTAGCTTCTAATTGCCAAAAATCACCTATTAACCTGTCGGTTTTCGTAAATACATAAACATGTAAATCAGAAACCAACGAGTTTGTTGATCAAAATTGAATATTTTAAGCAATTTACGTAGCCATGCTTGTAGATTTTGACGGGTAACTGGGCGAAATGGGACATTAGACATTTATAATAAGGTGTATTTCCGAGGTACCTATAACGGTTCACTTGACCTAAAAAAAACAAAAAAACGCTGAAATATTTGTTTAATTTGTTTATTATTGAGAGCATTTGGGTACACTCGTTCAACATGTACACGGTCACCCCAATGGTAGCCTCGACAGCAGCACGGTTTTCCACCTGTGGGAATTCCTTATATACAACTACAACTCATAATAACCATCTTCAAAAGAGATACTATTCTTGTGACAATATGGGAAACAGTAACATTATTTTATGACTAACCATCGGAAATAGTCATTTTGTGTAATTAACAAACAGCGGTCTTCACGTTCTTTAAAATTCCTGACTCAGTGCCTTACGATGGCGGTCAATCTTATTGTATTTTTTCACATTTTTTGGTTGTTTGGGTCGAATGTCTTGATACTGCTGTGCTGTGCATGAATGTTTTTTTTTTGTTTTTTTAATGAATTTCGAATTACAAATTCCCTCGTGAATACTTGGCAGTGTCGGATTTCATGATGTATTGAGGGACAAAGGGACAATTCTCCGAACTGCTCCACCGAAAGAGGGTCCCATCTGAATTGGGACCCCTTAATTATGAAAACCTAAACGACATTAAGTTTGGAAAAGAGTGACAGTTCATTCCACCGTCGTGTGGTCAGACGACGGTGCAGGAAGTGACCTTCTTCAACGTGAAAGTTGGTTGCACGATTTCACAAAAAACAGGAAAATAGTAATCGAGTCCAACATGATGGGTCCTTCCTCCGGAGCGTACTCTTCAGAATTTGTTAATAGAAGCATAAAAACTGTGGCCACTTGAATTTCATCAATGGCCTCCTTCAGACGTGGGGCTGTCTATGTGAAAATATCTATATTTTCAAAAATCAAGAAATGTGCAGCCTGTGTTGCCTGAGCTAGCTCCGTTGGACAAGCTACTTGGGCAGTGCCCGCTTGCTGAACGTTTAGTACATTCTCATACTTGAGGTGGCGCTGCAGATGAGAGTGCACAGATTTTGCAACGTCACAACCAGGCGATGGCAGGGATTCGAGGTAAACATCGATTAAACTTCAAAAACTCACCAAAATTGTGCCAAGTTTTCACCGTTTTAATGCCGAATCCGAAGTCTGATATTATATTTCTAGAAATCACACGCATTCTTAGCTGTAACTTCAAAAACAGGCACAGTTTACGCATAATTTGATTTTGGTCGTGAAATGCTCTGCTGTATAGCCTGTATGCTGTATACCATTAGTCATTACCAGCTTAGTTGACAACACAACAGTCAACACTCTCAGTCTTAGTCATGTAGGCAGTGACTTGTAGCCAAGAAGAGGCAATACAGACTGGGCCCTGTTTTGATCCCATGATGTGTATTGTAGCCCAGAAGAGGCAATACAGACTGGGCCCTGTTTTGATCCCATGATGTGTATTGTAGCCCAGAAGAGGCAGCAAAGTCAAAGACTGGGGTGTAGTCTAGATCCCATAATGTGTATTGCACTTGCAGCCCAGAAGAGGCAGCACAGAGTGGGCCCTGTCTAGATCCTATAATATGTATTGCAGCAATGAAGAGGAAGTATGGACTGAGGTGTTTTTTAGTTCTGATGATTTATATTGAAGCTGAAAGGAGGCCAGAGACTGGGGTCCTGTCTAAATCTGATGGTATTGCAGCCTAGAGGAGGCAGCACAGACTAAGACCCTGTTTACATCGGATTATTTAACTACTGTGGACATTAACTCAGTACAGTTTGAAAGAGCGCAAATGTTACTTTTATCTACTTGAGGCAGAGCCCAATAGGCAGAGCCTGTGAGGTCTTGCAACAGGGGCAGAGCCTGTGAGCTCTTGCAACAGAATGGGGGTGCTATTGATGGTAATTGGGAGGTAGAATTCTCCCCTCACCCCCAAAAACTCCCCTCTCTGAAGGCACAGGCACCTTTCCTCTTGGATAATCGAGGGCCGTGTAACCCTGTTTTTATTGTGCACTTGCGGCATCTAGCGAGCTGACGTGGTATGACATGTGATATATTTTGATTTAAAAATAGATAACAAACTCCTTCTTCCCTGTGTCATCCGCGCCTTTTACTACTCAAAAAGAAAAACTGTTTGTGTTAAGTCCCAAACAACATTTGACACGACAAATTATGCGCTGAAAGTTGGTAATGAATTGGGAGAGATTCATGCAATATGAAAATAACAAATTTAAGCCCCGAGTTCATTTGGCATGTTTGAGACAGCTCATCTCGGCCCAGTTTTATCCCTCGGGTAATTTAGTACCTCCGGACCAGAAACTGGGTCACGTTTGCTACCGAAATAGTCTTTGATTCTTTATTTTGACATTGTCACCTGCACACAACGAGCAGAAGCACTTACACAAGATCTCGCTATGAAGCGAGAAATTGCCGTTACCAAGATTTCTCCCTACACAGTTGAACATTTCGTTGGAGTAAAAGAGCTATTTCAGTGGTGGGGGGGGGGGCTGATCGGCATAAACTGGAACGTTCGCTTGCTATTTTTAGGACTCCAAATGGAATTACCGTCAGAATGTTGTTGGTGACGCGACTTGATTCGAGCTGACTGAGTTGACACGCGAGTAGGTTTCCTGAAATTAATTCGTTTGTCAAGTTGCGAAAGCATTTGCCAAGTTGGCGAGTGGACTTAGCTCTAACATTGCCAGTGCCGCTCAAAATTCGCCAATGACGAGCTGGCGAGCGGCTAGCGTGAGCCTAGAATTAATGTTGTTGGGCAGAAATGTTATGAACAAACAACATTTTATCAGAAAAGCTCACTTTCAAATGTTAGACAAGTGAAAGATTAGTCAGCTCAGCCCGAACATTGTCACAGTCATGGCCTGAGTCATTACAACACAATTGTCACAGTCACGATGTGTTTCATTAAACCACCATAATCACAGTCTTGGCCTGTTCCATTACACCACCATTGTCACAGTCATGACCTGGTTCATTACACTACCATTGATGTTTCTTTCCTTTTAGCTTTTCATCACATTAAATAGGCTTATTTTTTCCTGCTTTGTTGTATTGACATCTACTCCCTTTGTTGTCAAGGTTTATGGAATCTACAGGGTCTTATTGGTGAGATCGCGACATGAATAAAAAGTGATATTCCGTGGCCAGGTTGTTGGTCAGTATTATGGTATAACGAAAGTTATCGTACTGTATACTACCTTATCAGAATACAGAAGTATTAGTAGCTGTGCAATTGCATATTTCATAATTATCAGTTCCTTTTTCTCTATTTCATGACTTCTTCACCTGGACACTGTGGTTATCTGATATTGTCAATACACAGCGTAAGTACTTGCATTTAACACTGAAGCAGGCACTCTGTGTTTTCGCTTCAAGATTACAGTCTTAAAACACAATGGATTCCTTTTGAAATACAATGGCAGTTTTTCAGATGATATTATACTGACTGGTTGTTCTGTATACCGTGTGACTTGTTGGTTGTTGACTAAGGTACAGAAACTGACTACATTAGTGAGCTACACAGTATAAACTAAATTTATGAATTCACATGATTAAGTTTTGTTCTATAAAATCTAAATTACCAGCAGAAGTGTTTTAAAATTTCTTCATTTTTGATTATAGAGCCGGTGTCAATTTGGGGAATTGTTATTTGACTGAAATAGTTGAGAAACCAGGCAAGACCAGTCCTGTATTTTTAAGGTTATGTGGTACAGTCTTAGCAAAATAAAGGTATCACTATCAGTAGCATGCAGAAGGGGGGAAGGGCATAGGATGACAGTCCAGGTCATCCTTATCGGGGACTCCAATCAACTATGAATAAACTGTTTGAAAATGTGACTGATTGAATAAAGTTTCTATTTTATGTTTCATCTTTTTTATTTTTCTTAGTACAAAGGTCCATGCATTTGAGTGGAGAAAGTTGCATCCAATATAAAAGAAATCGCTTCGGACATCACCAAACCTCTGCGTGTTACTAATCGTCATCGTGACCAGTTTTTCTTTCATGTAAATTTTCAAAATGAAGTCCCGAAGACAGTGACTACAATTTCTAAAATTAGACTATCATGTTCATTTTTGTTGTTTTTTTATATAAATCATAAAAATCTCAATGTTTGATAGTCCCGTGTGCCAGGGTGGATCATTTCAAAAACAACTATTAGCAAGATATTGAAAAACAGTGCATCAATTACAAGATATGAAAGTTTCGTTTGAATCTAATCAACCATTTCTGAGTTATGATCATTCAAAGTTATCCAAATTTGGACTTTTTTCAGGTCACATATAACCTTAGCGATATGCATGGTACTCAATGTGAATAGAAGCACGCTGTATGACTCGTGACAAACTCGAAGGCTGTTGATGATTCATACTGTTGAATTGTGTCAGTTTCTTATAGTTGAATTGTCACTCTCTTATTGTTGAACTCTGTCACTCTCTTATTGTTTTGCAGCATTGTACTCCTGGCCTTTGCTGCTGCCACTGGTATAACTTTTCTGGTACTAGGATGTGCCCTGTACTTGTAAGTAACTTTCATATTTTCTAATTAGAATCACTGTAGTACAGTTAAAACTGCTTACAGATCCAACAGGGCTGAGAAATTCAATTTAATTGAAAGGAATTCAACAGATTTGAACGGCCGAATGCTTGAACTAGTACACATGCACCTCATAGCTTAGTATGAGTAACGCAAAGATATGACTTATTTGTTACCATGTCTGATCTAAACATGTTTGTGCTATGTGCAATTTAAGAAACAGATTACAGATAAATTAACTGTTAAGACGTAGATTCCCAGGTCATTTTGTCCTCTTAATTTTTACACGTACTGCATTCATGTAGTGCCAAAATCTCAGAAGTTTTAGGCAAAAATAGTTGCAGCTTGCCAAAATGCCTTTTTCATTTTTCCAGGCCCTTTTACACGGTCATGTTTGCCCCTAGTCTTTGAAAACATTGTCTGATGGTAGCTATGGTACAGAGTTTGAACATGGTAAAGCTTAAACTTGGTGCTACATATCTTTTGTGAAAAACTTAGAAAAGGAAACTTCAGGGGTATGCTTATGCTTTATTTCTAGTCTTAAATTGAGATTTACCATTGCAGTCTGGTCTGTATCCTGTCATTGGTTGGCATGTTTTCGTTACAGTAACTGGTGGCCCATGTTTGTGCTTATCTTTTACTTCCTGTCACCTGTACCCACCTTTATCTGTCGCCGATATGCCGAGGACACAACGAGTAGTGCCCTAGTTGAGACGTGTCTCTTCCTCACAGCGGCCATTGTTGTTTCAGCGTATGGCCTGCCCATAGTGCTAGCACATGCGCCATTATCCCACTCTGTGGTGAGTTAGCTATGTATTGTCCTGTTTAATTGTGAGTGAAAGTAGGAGCTGCTCTGTTTGCTGCATTGCTGCAATGGATAGCGATATCGTGCGGACTCGAGTTGTCTCGTCACCTTCACACAAAATAAGTCATTGAATGCAGCTATATTCAGAGATTGATAATTGTGGTGCTAGTCACTTAAATGTAATAGTTCATCTATCACCAGGTTCTATCGCGTTTCATCCAATAACTTTTTAGCAACTTAATTTCAATGGATGAAAATATGAATCCTGAGCTATTGAGAAGTCTTACTTCATGTCTGAAAACTGCGCTTTTGTGAATATCCACACAACTGCCATTTATATGAAAAATTTTGTTTTTCATTTACCCTCAAACAAAGTCCATTTTTCAAATAATGTCTCAAGTTTTTATTTTTGATGGATGATATCCTGGTGGTTCGAAGGAAAATAAAAAACAATTTATACACGGTTCTGAGGCCATAAAACAAGTTAAATCATATTTCATTCAAATACACCCATGTACTTATTAGGAATCTGATGTTCAAAACTGCTTGAAGCATCGGAAATAAGAAGGCCAAAAATAAGAAGGCCGAAAATTGTCTGCAAAGATTTGCCTGAGAATTGAAATCAGTAAAAGTTGTCTCCGATAACTCGCATAATTGCATCATTTTGCATTGAGCGAATGTTGACCAACCCTAAAAACTGCTAGAGATTAGTTTAACTATTTCATGATGTTTTAAAAGTCACTCACCCCTGAAATTATCTGAGCATTCGACAATCCATTTGTGCTTCAAATTTTGACGGCTTCACTCGGGTTATGGTTTTAAAGGCATTCTAAAGACAAAGACAGTCCTAACTAGGTAAATGCAAAGCAAAGGAAATAGAAAACTGGCAATGAGATGGTAATTATAACTAAAAAATATTTGCAATAATTTCAAGGTATTTTGTTTGAATTCAGAGAGTTTAAGTGGCTATAAACCCTTGTTCTGTCGAAGAAAATAACTTTTGATTTCGACCACTTAATGCTATAACATTGATCTCAAGTCGTATCTTACCGAGATGATGGTCTTGCAAACAACTGACAGTTCATTAATATGGTTGGTAAATAAACTAAAATTGACACGCTGTGACAAATCAACTTGTTGAGTCTGGTATCGAATAAATCACATCTATTTTGACTAAGGAACAATTTGAGATTGATTTAATAATTTAAGTGGTCTAAATCAAAAGTTTTTTGTGATGGAAGCCATCGTAAATATGCCGCTAATTGGCTAAAACAGGGTTTCATGTAGTACACAGTTGTGATCTGAATTGGTTTCCTTTACAGATCCAGTGGCAAGCATGTGCTTTAGTGTTAAGTGGGAACACTGTGGTGTTTCTCACCATTCTGGCGTACTTTTTCGTGTTTTCTCGAGAGGACTCTTTTGATTACACATCGTGGTAATGCCCAACGGTTATCGTGTGCCTGTTACTACCCGACCAGTCCGCAATGCACACAGCCTCACACTTATCCCAACTGCCTTTACAAGTGCTTGTAGCTTGTACTGTGTTATGTGGCAGTTGATTGGTGTGATGCTGCAGCGGTATTGTGTGATATTATTAAAGGAGGCTGATGACTGTGGCTCAAGTTATCAAGAAAGTACTGAAAGATAGTAAAATTATAAGGGATTCCTGTTTGCTGCATGGCTTTGCTGAGCTGATGTCACTTTCAGGTATCCCTTCTGCCATCAATGTTTCATTTGTTGTTTGTATATTCCTGCTATATTTAATTCTTTGTAAAAATGTACGCATTCAGTCATGAGACAAATCCTATGCTAACATTTGTGGTTATGTTAACCCAATGCCTTAGGGATCCCGAGTCAGACAGTGACTTACCCAGCCTAATCGATTCACAAATTAGTGCTCCTGGCTTAGCTGCGATTCTGAAGAAAAACTAGTCACTAATATCTCTTATCGAATTTAAAAATTCAAAGACGGCTACTATTTACTTTTCAATTTTAAAAACCATCATGTTGGTTGTTTGCCTTACTTAGTGTTTTTTTTTTACTTTCAAACTCGTACGCTAACAAGCGTGTTGGTGTGTGACTGCAATTATCTCATCCAGCATGTTCAGTCAAGCCCATGAGTAGTGACTAGCTCACTTCAATCCGTGACAGTGCCATCAAGCATTTGATGTGCCGAGGACTTCGCTGGATATTCTGTGGTAAATGGTGCAGGTTTTCTTGCCCACTTCCGCGACAATCCTGTTAGCGTAAGATTTGCCTAATGTACAAGCCAAAAAAAAACGGACTCAGTACCATGCTGAGTCGCAATGACAGGGAATAACGGGTCATTTAGTCTGATTACTTTAATGTGTACACTGGTGACACCTAGTGTTTCTTCACTTTTAGTCCTAACTGGACACTTGTTATGGATAAATGTGCTGTGAGACATCTTGTGGCAAGAGAAATGCTGATTGTGGGCTGTTCAAAAGACGTAGTGGTCTTGGTTAACTGCATTGTCACAGTGTTACACACTTTTGTTAAATGGACTCAAATTATGTGAGAACCTTTCAGTGGGAACGCTTAAATCGCCTGTTTAGCTAAAATTAAAATTGCATTGCAAGTTTGCAGTAAACAAGTGGAGTCAGCTATGAGTTGGTTTCCAAACATGTTTTCCACTCTTTGTATATAATAACATACCTTAGTTTAACACTGCAGTGCAACTATGCACTGGACTTGCCATCACTAGGCAATTACTTTGATGTTAGTTAACATTGACCCAACTTCATGAATTGATTCATTAAGTGCACTTTTTCTGAGTAGCAGTAAGTTTTTAAAATATTGCATTGACTTGAATACTGGTGTCGCCTATTCGGAGAACATGGTAATCATGTGGGGGTGCTCCTGTTGGTTGTTTATTGTAGCTTTATCTCCACTCAACCAGGTGTCACTACTGTCACAGTGGATGGTCTGTTTATATGTACTTAACAGAATAGAGTGAACAATCTTACCCGAGATGATGTAATACATTCTTAGCCTCGCCTAATTCTGGTTTAGTTATCTCCATGTCGGGTTGTTTTTTACATTTTACTGTGTCCCAGAATTTTTACTGTATCGTTGTTTCCAGAATACTTTTGACGTTAATTGGTTTGTTTTTGTCAGTCGTACAAATCAATGATGTTGTTGAGTATACATGTATATGACATGGCCCTGTCTTCTCATGTAGTCAAGATAAAATCAATACATAGAGCAGTACTGGGATTTTCCATAGATAAGCCCACGCGCTTTTTCGGAAAATTACAACTTCTGGCGTCAAGTGTCTAGATAGTGGGGCGTTTATTTGGAAAATTTCCTCTTAAAAGTCTACTTAGTGTCAACTTTTAGTCACAAATTCAGTATTGTGGAGAATTCATCATTAATAAAAACGAACAAAGTGTTGGCGAACTCAGAAGGGTTGTTTCACTTACAAAAATACATATTGCACTTCATGCTGGCGTTTGTTTGATTAAAGTATGACTTTCCGTTTACACGCTTCCTTTTACGAATAAATGCCTGTAGTATTACTAAAACGCCTGAAAATTTTCATTTGCTGAATACACACCCATGGGCTTGTCTATGAGAAATCCTGGTACATATTATGAGATCAATTATAGCCAATAACATCAATGACAAAGAAATTATGGTGTACTTTTGACGATTGCATTCCTTATTCTCATACATACATGATATGAAAAGTGCTTTTGAGTGGCTGTAACTTGCCTTCTATCACAAAAATTAACTTTTGATTTAGTCTTGTCATTATGGAATTTGTCTCAAATTGTCCATTAGTCAAGTTAGAGGGGATTTCTGACCTTAGAAAGAACGTGATTATTATTTCTTGAGACTATCCTCCACAAGTTGGCTTGCTTATGGCGGGTCATTGTATGTGCCAAGTATGATCTCAAGAAATAAGAAACTGCCCTGAAACCATTCCTGGCTTGGCTGATAGGAATCCATAAGAGTAATTAAACAATTATCTTATCACGCACGACCATAAACCCCTTAAGCTTTGTTAATTACACAGTCCAGCTGGACAGTTGTGTGCTTAGTTACACAGTCCAACAGTTGTATGATTAAGAGCAGGGTTCACAAAAAATGCTTTCCCTGACCTTGCATGTCCATACTTCAGAAGACCTATTTTATGCGAAGGATACCCCTGATGTAAAATGGTCCGCTATTCGGACTAGTTACCCCCTCCGAGCCCAAAATGAACCACTTCTCAGCATTATTCGTAACTTAACAAACGAACAGTTCAAAACCAATACCCCAACTGTTAGTGTTCTAAATCAAAAGTTGTCCATTTGTAGTGGCATGCATGTTTGATTACTTTAAAGCTTCATCGGTGAGAGGGCAGCAATACATAGTTTATGTATTAGCAAACTGTGTCATCATATTTAGAAATTATAACCGGATATTCAAGGCTTCAGGTGTAGCTATGTCGATGCAAAATGATTGTTTTAAGGGAACATTGTCCGTTTTTTTATGAATGGCAGGTGACTCAGTCATGAGCTAGTGTCTCAGTGTGCGAGTTGTCAATGCTATGTAGTTGTACATAATACGTCTTCAGGGTCAGTTAATGTAAAAAGTATCATTTTATTTAAGCTATCTGTGTAAGGCCCGTTATTTATTCATGTTTTCATAATTTTGTTTTGAATTGTGTATGTTAATGTGCTTGTTATATTATTGTTATACAGCAGTAGCACTTGCAGTAAAGATTTCATTCAATTCAAAGACTTTTAATGAACACTATCATCCAAGCACAATTCAGATTGGGTATTATTAGCAGGTCTGTAGCCAGCTGTAGAAACGGTGAACGGAGTTACGCTTTCCCTGTTACACCATCCTGGCTATAGGCCTCGTAATGTGGATAGTGCTCGTCAGATTGAAATGTTGAGGCTGGCTTAGATCTTAATTGCATTACTTATCTGGGGGGTGCTCAACTATATTATTGATGGGGGTGCTGCGGGGCAGTTGGGATATTTACGATTTCGAGAGGGTTCAATTCCAACACTTTTCTGGGTATTTATGGTCGCTAATTGTTTAATCCATAACCTGAAATAGCGAGATGCCATTTGGTAAAAAATGAGAATCTTTCAAACAAGTTTTCAAAATACACGAAACATAAAATCCCTTCCATAATTTGTATAGTTGGAAAAAGCACCTTTCAAAATCTCTAAGTGAACCCTTGTGGAATTTTTGGAAAAGGCACACACACACAATCCGAGGGAAACTGGTGGTAAAAGTTACTCATACCAAGTAGCATGTTTTGTTTATTCCATGGCGGAACTGTCAGAGTGCCCCACTTAGTACAAGAACCACTCTAAAACATATTGTAACCAGTATCCAGCAAAGTTTCTACACCAAGTTTGTTGTAAACTCCGTTCAACTACGTACAGTAGGCATTCTGGTAAAACACTTCGTATGTATTAAATGAGATCACTATAAAACCACCAGATGGCAGTTGTGTAAGTTATTGCTGAATCTTTCCTTGTGAAAACACCTCCACAATTTTGGAGGCCCTTGACATTATCTTTAAAACCAAACAGAACTGTTTTGTTTAGAAATGACACGAGACCGCAGCCAGTGTAATTTTTACAGTGATGGTTAATGAATGGCCTTACAACACTAATTTATTTGAAATGCCACAGGCACTTGAGTTTACCTTTCCTCGATCATCACGCACATCACTCACTACTGCTAATAATACTAATGTTTATTATATGGTTGTGAGTCATCGCGAAATTTGTCTGCCTGTGTGAAATGAAAAGGAATTATGTGTTGCATAAATAAATACAGAACACCAATTTTATTATTTAGCTATCCACTGTTATAATGCCTTCAATGGGGGAAATGAATTACAATGAAAAATATTAAATTGAATTTCTGACACGTTTTGTACCGCAAAGTTTACTCAAATTTGAACAAACATATGGGTCACTTCACTTTTAAAATGCTTGCTGTATTGTCAAAAGTATTTAAAGTTCAATTGATGACATTTAAGTACTACATAAATTTTTGAAGTAAGACAAGTAAAATTGTCTTCTTGCTTACTCTTATTGAAAATTTTGATAAAATTTTACTGTCCGCCATATTGTGTTCTACTTTGAAGAAACTACCGTACGGATTCATCCTAAAAGTCTACAAAATCCACGACGACTTTCAAGAAATTTCACAAGCAAGCAAGCCATAACATGTTGCAATATAGAGGGTGAAAAGTTATATGCGAAGAAATTCAACATCCCATTCAGTAAATGCTTTTACAACTTGATTAAAGTTTTGAAATACATTTTAACCTGTAGAACAGTTCTGAAATAAGTAACATTTTCTAAAAAAAACTAGTTCTGGACGGTTTATTCCAAGTAACAAAAACAAATTAACAACTTAGGTAGAGATTCTGCAATCAATCGTGTAAAAATAACACTTCTAAACAAACCCACAGTAAAAACCTGCCATGGAATAGTAATCAACATAACAATAATACAAAATTGATAAAAATGACCCCACATCAAGTATTAAACATTAACACTATTATATAATAAAGTCTATGCCAAGTTCATCACAACCAATGGTGAATGAGGATGCACTTGGACCTTCAAAAGCATTGTGGATTCTGTTTCATTAAAAGTGACTTGGGCCTCAAGTCCATCAGATATAACATGCCTGCATTTTGAGAACCAGTTTTCTCCACTGAATAATGGGCATCAATGAAACAGGATCTAAAAATGTGGACACATTATATCCGACTGTTGCCGTCCATCTTGCACACAATAATGTAACCTCACTTCTGCAAAGTTAAAAGTTTCATAGAATACACCCATAATTGCTAACTACTAATTATGATAATTTGAATAACTTATTACTATAATGTGATGTGCTAATGATTGTACTGAATGTTATCGAGTAATAGCCAAGTGGGAGCTTTAAGACAAAATTTGTGACTTGACTTTAAGAAACTTTTCATGAAATGAAATATGATAATGTGAAGTCAGCACATATATCAATGACCACCGCACACTGCTTGAAAGAACATTCAAGTATTCTTTTGCAAACAGCAATTGGCAGATACTTAAAAGCCACAAATATCATGCCTTTCAAAAACCTCCGAGAGATTTTTAATATCATAAATTCCTAGTTCCACACTTAATACCGAAAGAGCCTCATAGATTGCTTTTGAGACTGTGTTGCTTGGCTACTGCAAACACGACAATTAACTCTAATTTGAAGTTGAAAGACTACTTGGCCAAGTTACTGCAGCTGTATGTGACTTCATGAACTCAGTCAGCTGATACTCATGCTGACAAATTGTCTTCCACAAGTGTGCAAAACTGTAGCGACATACTGAAAACGAGTGACATCAATTTTCCATTGTTGTCTCGGCCTGACATGACTGGATTGCTTTTTCGTATCATCAGCTGCTTAGTCAGATTCTTCCTTTTTCAAATACTGACTTGTGTCCCCTAACAGTTTAGCCCCGTTAATACCACGGACGGTCACCTTGATAGGACGTACGATCAAACCATGGTCTGGCTTGCACGTGAAATATCTCCGCCCCTGCACTGACCCATCATTCTTGCCCTTGGGTGTGCGCAATTCCACACCCAACCACACTCCTCCGGCAAAGTCAACTTGGCCAATGTATCGTACAACCCCTGCAAAGAACAGTGAGCAGCTGTAAGCTTTATGACTTTTGTACATATCTTTATGCACATCTCTTGGATTTGGTCAAAGGTGGTGTTCACTCTATTTCAATACTAAAATGGCATGTTACTTTTTGAATGTCCTTTTGATCAATATGGCATGCTTTACTTGCCATGAAAGGTATTTAAGCCTTTTCAGTTGATATCTATAAAAATAAGCTTTTCAGTTCACATAACCATGCTTAACAACCAAGATCCCTAAAACTTTCAGCCCAGCCCATTACACAGTGATATCCTGACTTAAGCAATGACGCCAGAAACAGATAGTACAAGTGCAATGCAAAGCGTTAATATACACCGACAGTGCATAACAATTTGACAATATGAGGTAGCTGCATGACTTTTTTCAGAAATGACAAAAAATTGACATGCACCGCCCTATTGATACTCTACACCCTAGTATTAAAGTTAATCAAAATACGACCCTGGTTTTTTGAGATATCAACCAGAAAACAAGGTAACCAAACAAAATGGCTACTAAGGAACGCTGCATGACTGGTCGAATCTGACCAAAGATGACTAATCCTGGAGCATTGCTGTCACCTAACACTGAGTCAAATCCATCAATCGGTTCTCCATACACCCAGAAATGATCCTTTGCTAAAAAAATAGTGAAACGCACCTTGCGTCCAGGACAAAACAGTGACTAGAGGGTTCTGCAGATGTTGAATTCATCTGAAAATCGATAAGTGGTGGCAAATTGCAGTCATATATCTCTGTAAAGTTTAATTAAAGTCCATCAGTTCTCTAGAAATCTGGAAAATGCTCTTCTCATAAAAAGTGGATAGTCAAACAAGGCGCACCGCTGTAACTAAATTTGCCTGGAAATCAACTGGTTCCAGCGCATTGTCATCAAATACCTTTGTGACAAGTTTCATCGAAATCCGACAATTGGATCTCCAAATACCATACAGAGGTTCATTGAAATCTGTCCATCGCTTCTACAGATAACCAGATAACATTGGGAAATGCTTTTCCCCAAAACCACTGGCCTGGGGGGAGGGGGTAGATAAAAAAGTGGAATGCACTGTAATAGTGATGCCCAACAAACTTGCGCCGACTCTAGGGGTTTTGAGATATCGAATGGAAAACTGGATGCCTGGACATGATGACAATACACAGCAACATAATTATGAAAGTGTGTGTGTGTGTGCGTGTGTGTGCGTGTGTGTGCGTGTGGGTGCGTGTGGGTGCGTGTGCGTGATGTGTGTGTGGACACATTTTAGGCATATTTCAACACGAGTGATTCAGTCAGTCACACTCAGTGTCTGCACTGTGTAACATGCTGACAGCATCACACTTCCTATTCAAGGATAAAAATCAACAAAAAGATTCAAATACATTTCTGAGTAAGTAAAACATGCCAAACTGAACAAAATTGCCTTCAAAAGGTAATGCTCACCTGTATTTAACGAGACATTTAAATTTAACCCACTGCGAAACCAAATGGTCTCACTACATTGAAAGAAAAGTCAAGGTATACTCAGACAATAATCACAAAACAACTGAACATAACATTGACATTTCATAAGTTCACACTTCACTTGAGAAATATAATTAAAGGTACCAAGTTCTCCACTGCAGAACACATTCATTCCTTCAGTCAGTCTTAAGTCCTCATTAGCAACAGCTCGCTTATGGCTTACTGACCTGCAATCAATATAGAATAAAATATATTATGGCAAATGTGGTATCATGTCTATTAGACAAGTAAACCAGTCTGAACATCCACTAACTAAAGGTAAAATCTCACCAATTTCAGACAAAAATAATTGTCAAAACAGGACTTTTTCATTTTTCAAGGGCTGTTTCTAGCATTTGGTGTGACAGTCCACAAATTTTCAGAATATCTGTTGGTAGCCATGGTACACAACTTGAATATCACAAAGCATCTTTTTAGCACTATGTATCACTTATGAAAAAGTGAGAAACAAAACTCACCTGACAGGCGTATTATCCTGTATTGGTGCGACTTTACTGACATTCTTCAAACAACAAGTGCTTAGTATGAAATGTCTCTAGTAATGAGCAGTTGTCTAAGTGTGACACAAACAACCTCTATCAGTAAATTATAGCTACTGTTGAGTTGTGTAAAAACTACTTACTGTCACAAGGCATAACCACAATGCTATTGGTCAACCTTCAGATCTGACTGTGGGCGGACAAACTTTTAATGAGAATTAGATATCTTCTTTTTTGTTATTGGGGAATTTTATTGTTACAGGTGTGACATACAGTGCTGAACAGACTGCGTGTGAAACCGATGACGTCATTGGATAATTTCAACATCTCCGTCTGCCGTCAGGTGTCAGGTAACGCAACGGTACGTGTTGTTATGGAGTAGAACTACTCGATCTAAATTGATACAAATTAGGTTGTTTTTTGGGTGGCATGCTCCTTTAAGTAGGATTAAGAAACATAGCAAAGTGGTTATGTGGAAAAAAATGTGCTTCTGATAATTTGTACATGCAGCTGTCAGTACGTAACTCTGAATTATAAACTTTACAAACTTCTTCAAGGTCTTTCAAATTTACAGTAATATCTCACCAATTTCGAACAAAAATAATTTCAAAAATGCCTGTTTTCACTTTTCAAGGGATTGTAACATTGACATGAATAACCATTACTTTTCAAAATGTTGTCTGATAGCAGCTGTGGTGCAAAACATGAACACGGGAAAGCATCGGTCATATTGTGTCTGAAATTGGTGAGAGTTTACCATACAAAGAAACTAGTGCAATCTCATAATTCAGACTAGCTTATACTTGTTGTTTAAATGAGATTCTGCAACTGTACTCAAATAATACTTAATTGTTAAAGTATTAGATATTGCTTTAGTTTCTATTACATAAGTAACATAGAAGGGAAACAATGATAGTAGTGAAAATGAAATTGGCAGTTGAACAGACATGGTAATGAACGATGACAAGACAGTGAAACATGGCACAACGCATACCTTACCACATTTTAACTCTTAAAGGTAACTGAATTACGAACATTGGACATGTACATTGTATAAAGCTTTTGGCTACAACTGGTTACAAACTCAACAGGTCCTGGGTTGCTAAAGCGTGCAACACTAAATAATACAATGCAGCAGAGTGCGGAAAATAAATTTAAACTTTGACAAATACACAAACTTGGTTTGAAAAAAAATGACACAAAAAGACCACCGTTAACTAATAACTACAATGAAGTAGGAAAACTGGCACCAAAATAATTTGTGTGCATAAAAAATAAAATAGACGTGAACAAAAAGTAACGACACGTTCCCATGGCCAATGCAATATGTCACCTTCTCTTCATAACTGTGTTTGATCGGCCGGAGGCAGAACTGCTGCGTTTAGTCACTGGTGTTAGACTAGTGATATCAGAAAAAAAAACAAATATGCCGAAAGTTGAAATGTTCATTACATGCTACGTGAAGGTAATACAATTTTAACTCCGACAGAAAATACATTATACATTAGGCCTACAGCATCATACCCATTATCAAACACTTGACAGTTTAACAAAAAGACTTGTTCTGATTGGTGTAGAAAACATGTAAGAAAAGAACCACAACAGAAGGTAACACTTACAGCCTTGTGCCCAAGTCTCAAGATGGCGCTGATTAGCTTAGCCATTTGAGTCTTGGTGAAGACAAATTCACTTGCCATGATTCTAACTAAGGTTTACGGAAATCGATGGAACATCTCGAGAGATGCCTAGGGCCAATCAGCACGCAGAAGGGACATTTCCTCACCAAGGCTCAAATGCTTAAACTGATCACTAACAGCACAATCTTGAGGTTTGGGGACAAGGCTGGTAACGACTATCTAGCATATCTGGCTTTTATTGGCGACTGCCAAACTAAGAATGTTAAATGCTTGTAACTTTTCAAGTGAAACTTAACTTCTAATTGACTAGTGCGTATTCAAGGGCTGTATCAGTTAATACCCAGTGCACTCATTATTTGCAGTCAAACAAGGACTTCTAAAGAGATTGCCAACAAGAGAACATTGCTTAAAACTGATTAAAATTTAGACAACTTATACATCGTTAAGCAATTAGAACTGATCACATGGTAGTGACCACACTGCTGCCACCTGGAGGTATGAGGAGGTACAGTTACTTAATAATGGGTGGCATTGGGGACCACTTTTGACTACCTGAACTCAAATGATCATGATGTATAGTGGCCTACTCCAGGCCATCTAATCCATCAAGAGGGCAGATAAGAGATACACATCATCAATGCCCTCGTTCAGTGACATGTAATTTCAGGTAATTTCACCTCACAAACAGGTTGGAAATATAGTCATCAGTTCCGTGTTATTACCTGCCATGGCTTAATGACCATCTACAACTGACTTACTAAACACCTCAAATGCTCAATTAGGTTTAAGCCCCAAGCCCTCAAATATAACTCTTGACCACATAATGACCACTGGTACTCACCGGCCACTGCTGACTGGTGTTCTTGACCGACCAGCACTAGCTACACTAGTCAAACTACCACTGAGTTTGTCTACCAAGTCACCTTGGATGGAGTCTATAGATTCCACTGACGATGATCGACCAAGTCCAATCCTATAACCAAGAATTTTTACTTAGAATGATGTTTATCGAATTATGCGATCAACTTAATAAGCTAAAGTTATTCATGATACATTGAAATGTGTCCATGATGGCACCGCAAAAAACATGCTTCCAGGGGTGTTAATAAAGATCAAAAATGGCCACTAAAATGAAGAGTCCCCAGTGTCTCCCTAATAGAGACCTATTCACAAAATTTCATGAGAATCTGCCCAGGAACTCCAAAGATACAGAGACAAATGTTAACAAATAGAATTGTAACTCTGAGGCACAGTGACAGTTGCATCCATCCGAAAAAGCTATAAACAGCTTATTATTTAAAATGACTTATTCTTATTAAAATGACATAAGCAAAAAATTGAATTTCGGACCTCGAAAGCGAGGCCTCCTATATTAATATAGGGGGCCTCGCTGAACGGAGGCCGGAGAGCGGGGCCCCCTATATTAATATAGGGGGCCCCGCTCTCCGGCCTCCTTTCGGCGGGGCCCCCTATATTAATATAGGGGGCCCCGCTCTCCGGCCTCCTTTCGGCGGGGCCCCCTATATTAATATAGGGGGCCCCGCTCTCCGGCCTCCTTTCGGCGGGGCCCCCTATATTAATATAGGGGGCCCCGCTCTCCGGTCGCCTTTCGGCGGGGCCCCCTATATTAATATAGGGAGCCCCGCCGAAAGGCTGCCGGAGAGCGAAAAATTTTGAAGCAATTGGGCATCACAAACAGCATGCTTCTTGTGACATATATTTGTATCATAAAAATGGCCATCAGATGGCGCAAAACATGTCAACTCCATCCGAAAACAGATACATCTTTTCTTTAATATTTACCAATTTCCATAAAAATCTGTCAAGAAACTATACAGAAACAAAGGAAGACCGGAAAAAATGGAATGGCCACTAGGGGGCAATGCACCTGAAAGTTGTCAATATCTGTTCTCAACATGATATGAATATACTTGCTAAATTTAATTAAGATCCTGCAGTAGGCTTAGGACATACAGCTATAGGCGCAAAAAAGCTAGGAGGCACCACAGTAGTTAGTCGTCATCGTCAGCCATACTCTTCAAACTGAGGACAGATATATCCATTTTCACAATAATCCATAGAATGGTTTAGTTGATAGAGGAGCAGATGCCAAAAAACGATTGGAAAAAACATAAATGGCCACTAGGTGGCGCAAAATGTCTCAAATAAATCAGAAAATAAGGAGATAGCATCATGTCGCCAATAAACTGCCACTAGGAGGTGCCACAGTAGCCAGATTAATCAGAAAATCATCGTCAGGCTTTCTCTTCATAGTAAGAAAATCCATGCATGCCAATTTTTACAATCATCTTAAAAAGCGGTTTGGTTGATAGAGAGGCGGATGCCAAAAAACAGTGAAAATGGTTATTAGGTTGCGCAAAATACCTTGACTCCTTCCGAAAACAGGAATATAGCATCATCCTACTAACAGGTGCCTATATGCCAAGTTTCACAAAAATCTGTAGACGACCTTTAAAGATACAGAGGTAAATGTAAAAAATAATTGCCACTAGGGGGCACAATGGT
>NMRA01000006.1:1136441-1172685 GCA_002633005.1 Phoronis australis | reverse complement strand
AAGAAATCTATGTAAGGGACACGTCCATGGGCTGGGCGCTTATTTTAACGAAATCTGAAAGCACTTAATGGGGCAATTTCGGGCGCTTATTAGGGCAAATACGGTAGTTGTGAATTTTTGCCCACCAAATCTGAGTTGCTTTCTTGGTCTCATTTATACTTTAGACCATGCCATTATGAAAAGACCTCTATTGCAGGGATAAAAGTTAACATTGTCCATGACCCTGTTGCCTCTATCTTTTGTTCAGAGTCCTTCTAGTCAACAGAGCAGTGGTAGGACTGGGATATGATCTGTCCTATTCATTAAGTAGGTCAGGTATCCATTGTCAGCTATGGCAGCTGTTATACCAATCATCTACAATATTTCCAAAGAGATAACCATACTTTTGTCATATTTTACACAAAGATCTGGCAAGGGGCTAAGGAGATACAGTGGATGTAAAAAACAACAACAAAAATGCCACTAAGATGCACCACTTGAAAGTAACAGAACTCCCCATTAGGTGGAGCACCTAATACATCCAAAATAGAAAGCTGTTGTCTTCTTAATAAATAACTATTTGCCAAATTTTCTGAAAAATCTGTCAAAGAACTCTGAAAATGGTAAACCTAAAAAATTATAATAAATTATAATGCCACGGTGGTGCACAATGATCTCAACATGTTCTTTATCGAGGACAAAAGTAGTCCCTATGTTTAGGATTCACTTCATAAAAGTTGTTTGTGCACAAGATCAGAATAGACAGCTCAACTCAGCTGGGCACCTTATCCACCTGGCATGGTCTCAAGCAATAACAAACCGAGTGGCTGTCCTTCCCAACCTAGGAAGCAAGTAAACAAGTGTAAGGGACAGTTTCAAGAATGTAGACTAAATAACAAATTCTTACAGAAGCTGGGTATTATGAGAACCCTGGTACATTGTGTAGTCAGTCAGCTGTTCTAACTCTTGTGTTACTGATTATGTCACAGGATCTCACCTTTGTATTCTGGACGCTGGGGCAAACACGCCACACTTTGGTCGACAGGTGAAGTAGCGCTCCCCATTGACTGTTCCATCATTCTTTCCAACAGCTTTGTCCAACTCTATACCATACCAACGACCTGGAAACAAGGATGAAAAAAACAAGAGAACAGGATGAAAAGCGTTTCCTCTTTAGGGCTTATCTACATTTTGTTTTGTGCAAAATCATGTTATCGCCATTTTTCAACTGCTTTCTGTGTTTTTGAGAGGCAACAGTTGGCAGAAATACACTTGTTCGTAGCGTGGTAGTGACCAAGGATGACTTGTTAAGCTACAGTATACACAAGATAGTCATTTCACTGAGAAATAAACAGAGGAAAACAGTCTACCATAAAAACGACAAACTTCCAATTAACGCGATGACAAACCCGCGTTATGTTGAAGAAACTAAGTTTTTTGATAAGACCACTTAATGCAATAAAATTGGTCTCAAATCGTTCCTTACTCAGATGAGAAGTGATTTTTGGTCTTGAAAAAGCTGACAGTTGTTCCTGGAGACCATGCATGGCAAATAAAATGATACCGTATGATATGTCAATTTGCGGAGCCTGGTCGCCAGCAATAACAATCTGACACTTCTTTCCAAGTTTACAAATGACACTTACTATGACTAAGAAACAGTTTGAGGCCTATTTCATTACATTAAGTGGTCTTATTGTCTCTAATGATGGAACATAATTACATTATTAGTCACTTTAACAGCATCACATTAATTTATGTCAATGTCTCCCAGTAAATACATAACCAACAGGATTGCTCACAAATCAAGAAGCTTAAACATTGAAAATCAGCTAGCTCCAGCAATGTTTGCTTAGTAGTTCAATCTGCAGATGTCTCCGCTATTGGACATGTTGGAAAAGTGAAGATACGCCCATCACAAATCTGACATATGATTGTAATTTAAAATTATTACTGTGTAACAAAATGAAATGAAATGAAGGGCATTTCCATACCTGGAGCGAATTTAGTTTCTCCGGCAAACTTTATCACTCCCTTCCTGTGTCCCGCAACAATTACCCTGTCACCCATCTCAAACTCCTTGGCACCATCTAGTGTAGGTGTTCGTGATCTACCACTTCTGAGACCTGGCAAAGCAATGGAGCAGCGAACTCATTATAGATGAAAACAAGATTTCATGACATGGAGTGTTTATCTCTGCATCACACACAAAAGTTTGTTGGAATGATTATACAATGCAACTTGAAAATAGATTGTCAAATAGTGAGACATAAAAGTTGCTTAACATTTCTGGATGAACAAATGTCGGATTATGGTCTTCAGTCTTAACTTAGACAGAAATTATAAGTTGATTTTGGCAGCATACAGACTATGCTTTTGTTACAGTACCTGTTACGAGTTAACAAAACTAAGCGAGGTGGTTTGTTAAATACAGTTTCAAGAATAATTTTGGTCTTGAAACTCTAAATGAGGATTTATTTACATTTTGAATACAATTGAGATCTTGTTTGCTTCAGAACACCCTGATAAGGCTGCAGGAAAATGTCATTTCAAATGTGCCGGTAGGTTGCACTGCATTGTCTCTACAGCCTTTGGCTTGATCGTTCTCAAATCGAAACCAGACGATATTCAATTATACAATATTTAGGGACACCAGCCAGATTGTAACAAATCTCAACGAAATTATCTCTTCAACAGTTTACAGTGATAACATTTCTAGATTTTGGTTATTTAGATCAAAAGTTCAATCTTAAACCTATTCTTTAGCAGGCTAACTTTCAGTCTTCTCATGAAATTTCATAAAAACAGGGCTAAGACATTTTGGTTTTAAATTCACTCGATTTCTTAACTTAGACTGAAAAATTTCATAAAAAGTGGCCCCTGATGAACTAAACACTACAAATTCCTTCTCAACTCAATCACCATTCAGCTAGCTGAAGTCTGGTCTGCCATTCATACTTTCCCCAGGTAATATGCTACACACTCCCCATGAGATGCCAGTCATACTTTCCCCTCTGGTAATTTGCAACACACTCCCCATGAGATGCCAGTCATACTTTCCCCTCTCGTAATTTGCAACACACTCCCCATGAGATGCCAGTCATACTTTCCCCAGGTTATTTGCAACACACTCCCCATGAGATGCCAGTCAACAATAGTGGTCCCATGTCTCAATACAGACTTGAGCAGATGGTTATATAACAGTACACTGGACCTTGATTATGATCACTGTGGCTACTACAATGAGTAAAAATGAAATGAAGACAATGAGTAAACTAACACAAATTATTCAGCTCAGTGCCACCAACCAACCCCAGACACTAATCCCCTGACACTATAGGAGTTCAAGCCTCCTGGAGCTTCAGATTCACACCTTTGCTCAGGTGAACAATAGACGACTCCCTGAAGATGACAGTGTCACAGCTTAGGGTCTCAACTGCTGTCAGAGAGAAGAAGGTGTAGATGACTACTAGGGAGAAGCAGTTCAAGCCAGGATATAAGAAGGGTGTCAAGAGCTGGCTGCCATAGTCTGTCTCATAGTGAGAAAGAGTGATGTGGTCCAAGAAGGCTACCAGAATAGTTGACAAGTACACTCAGTTGAATGTTAAGCAGAGCTGTGCTGAGAAACAGAGCCACCTTCTGCAGAGGGAGCTGAGAGGGTTGAACATTAGACATAGGAGGGCGGTGAGTCGGGGGAACGCTGCCATGTCCTACAACATCCAGCTACGCATCACCATACTAGAGGGTCTGGTGAATGTATACACCATGTACCGTGGCATGGTGCTGAATGAGATGAATGAAGTCACCACTCAACTGGCCAAGCTGTCTGGACCTCAGGGACAGGGCCATTAGCTGGTGCTGACACACAATGGTTCTTTTAAGAACCAACCACACAGTCCAAGAAGAGCTGTTCACTTCTAAAACATGTTGAATGTTTAATGCAAACAAGGGCTGGTCTAACATCCATCTTGACATACACAGCAGAGGACAGAAGATAAAATTATGCTTAACTGAGCAAAATTAGAAATCTAACTTGCACAGACAGTCCTTCTTAGAATTCAAATAAGACTTTCAGTTGCACACATCAAGGAAGGATAATGTTGCGATTTTACAGACATTACTGGAAAACAATAGTCTTAGCTGAGCTGATAAATATGACAGGTCCTTGATCCAACTGAATTACAGATGGATGGTGCAAAACGTCATATTTTTGAAATACTATAAGTAACTCTTAACTTATTGTAAGAGATTTCTGTTGACAAGCTCGGGGTGTATATTTGGAAAAGTTAAGGGACAAAATATCAAATCTAAATATACGTCTTCATGACTTGGAAGTGACAGATATACATTCAAGTGTATCAGTACCACAACTCGCGAGCAAATTGAGACCAAGAGAATTCAAATCTAAAAAATTGTCAATGTATAATTATCCCGACAAGTAGGAGTTTGTTGTTGAACATTTACTTTGTTACAGGTTTGATGTCCATTTCTTGTGAAACTTGGGGATAGTTTTAGGATTCAACCATGCAAATGTTCCTCAAATGTTAAGCATATCTGTGGAAAATTCTCCTTATATATTTCCACTGAGCATACATCTAGAGATAGGCCTGCCTGTAGAAAACTAATATTTTACCAGACTAAGTTGCATTTTTGGAAGACTGTTGTGTTTAAAAAATGTGCCTGGGGAGGGGGGGCACTGCTGCAACGTACTTATGCCTTCTTATTTTTTCATGTGCTAATGGTGCAAATGTGCAGTCCAGGAATATCCCTGAACAGGCACACAAAAAAGGACAGACCAGAATGAACTAACTGACCTTACACAAATTGTAAAGCACTGAGACTCGCTTCTCACACAACACATTACGCATAACCACGTTACCTGTGTCAACTTTGGCCATCACATGGGACACCTCAATCTTCCCACGGTTAATAGGACCCTTGGACGGTGTAGTGTAACCACTGGCAGAGTTACCTGGCTTGCTAATTTTGGAGATGGGTGCGAAAATTCCTGACACAATTCAAAACATGTATTAGTAAGGCAGTGTCATGATTGTACATTTGCAATAAACCAAACGAATGAAAACTAAACAGTGTACTCTGGAAATTGAATACGTTGCTGTGTAACCCAGTCTTAAGTTCTAAATATTTTAAAACCTTGATAAATCTTGTCAAAAATAATCTTCATAATGTCGCAAATCATTCAGCAGCAAAACAACATTACAGCCTGCCACAAACATGTTCTCTGCGTTGACATAACTAGTAATTTACACGGGCATCTGGTTAGAGATTCAAATCCATAACTTAATGATCAACTTACCAGAAATACATTTATTTATAGGTTTATGTCTACAATAACACTCAATCTGACGATGCTTACTTCTTTGTGTTACTCCAAGTGTTTCACACACATTTATTCAGTTGAATCTGAACAAAAGTGCAGTTTCCCATACATAGGGGTGCAAGGGCCTAAATACAGCCGTTACAGAACTAGTTTCACATACATAGGGGTGCATGGGCCTAAATACAGCCACCACAGTTCTGTACTAATTGTCTACTTGACAAGGTTACCATGTTTGGGTGAACAGGTGAAGTATGAAAAGCCTGCCACACTTCCATCATTCTTCCCCTCTGGTTCATCCAGTTCAATACCAGCCCAAATACCCGTGGCAAACTCAGTGGGACCACAGTAGCGTAGGGTACCACCCTAGGAAAGACAAAAACTCAGCTAATCAATGTTTTTCACACACTACAGACAGTAAATACACAAATAGGAAGTTTGCCCATTTGGTTTATATCAGGGCTGTTCCAGCAAAATCTGTGTGGGAGGGGGGGGAAGGCAACTGAAATAAAAATTTATGGGTGGTTGCGTTTGATTTAAATTCAAAATGGCTGGTGGTCGTACTTCAAAAAAATTAAAATTTACAGGTCGTTGTAGTTTCATTGGGCCATAAATGTTTGATGATGGGTAATTTTAGTAAATTTTATAAACAATCCGCACAGAATCAAAAACTGAAACAAAAATGCAACTTGCAAAGAGCTCCGACTTTTTCACTCCCTCCGATCTCCTCATCGGCATGCCCATAATAACACCATTTAACCACAGGTGCTCGAATTTCTCGATGGCTAATAACCATATATATGAAAGATATGTTTTCTCAGTAATGAATGACGTTAGTGGTAATGGAAGAACAGATAAACTCAAGCGCCTGTGCAGTCAACCAAAAGAACAAAAAAAAAAATTACGGGTGGTTGCATTTCAAACTTATAAAAAATTACGGGTGGTAGGCTGAAGAAATAAATGAAAAATATGGGTGGTGGGTGCGAAAAAAAGGTGCCTTCCCCCCTCCCATACCGATTTTACTGGAGCAGCCCTCATTATATGAAGGAAGTAATCTGTATTAAAAAGTATGCTGCTCATTACACCAAAGAAGGATTTTCAGATTATTTCAGATATTTTTTGGTGTTGTGCATAAGTTAATTGTTTATCAAAGTGAACAAAAACGACATTTACAGTCCATAACTACATCTTCTGTGACGTTTTTTCTTCTGTTTTTATGCTTGATTGTTTGTATCATTCAAGGTCCAGTTTTGTCCGATTGATGTGACAAAGTGTTTGCACAGGACATTTGTTAACACACTTTCTGAAGTTTTAAATCCAACAAGGGGGCATTCAGGGTTACATTTAGGGTTACATTCAGGGTTACATTCACGGTTACATTCAGGGTTACATTCAGGGTTACATTCAGGGTTACATTCAGGGTTACATTCAGGGTTACATTCAGGGTTACATTTAGGGTCACATTCAGGGTTACATTCAGGGTTACATTCAGGGTTACATTTAGGGTTACATTCAGGGTTACATTCAGGGTTACATTTAGGGTTACGTTTACCCACCTTTATTCCCCCTACCATCACTTTCTCCCCCAGCTGCACACCCAGCGCTTGGAGCGTCACCTTCCCGCTCACATTATCATAGTTGGCTGGCGTCTGTTTACGGTTGACAGAACCAGCCTCAGTTAACAGCGTCTTAAGTTTGTTGACAAGTGCTGCCACATCTGGGATGTCTGGGTACTCATCCTCCTTGGGGATACATTCTTGAGAAACCAAAACGAGATGGTAAGTGCAAGGACTGTGCAACATATTCAGATAAAACATTTCAACACAAGCATACATAGCAAAGATTTACACGCATATGGGCAATCAAAATCTGTGTTTTGAAAGAGTGGACCCAGTTTGTCACTCTGCAGCCATCTCAATATTGTCTTTATAGCAGATGGACAAAGCAAGAAACATCAATTATAAAATTGTCAGAAACACCTGACTGAGTGTCATACCCATCAAACTTATTGTTGGCAGAGTCCCGTTTCATAGACAATGGTGGCTGCAGACTACATATTACAAAAAGCTTCAATCCTACACATGCCCACTTCATATTTACCTAGAGGTGTCCTGCCCAGGTCATCCTTGGTCTGTAGATCAGCTCCAGCAGTAAGTAGACACTGGCTAGCCTCATAAGCCAAATTAGTACAGGTGATGTGAAGGGTGGAACCATTGTCAAATTCTGAACATCGGCTGTCAACATCTGCAAACATTTGCATGGAACCATTGTCAAATTCTGAACAACGGCTGTCAACATCTGCAAACATTTGCATGGAACCATTGTCACATTCTGAACATCGGCTGTCAACATCTGCAAACATTTGCATGGAACCATTGTCAAATTCTGAACATCGGCTGTCAACATCTGCAAACATTTGCATGGAACCATTGTCAAATTCTGAACATCGGCTGTCAACATCTGCAAACATTTGCATGGAAACAATTTAAAAGGCAGCAAGTTGAAAGGCTTAAGATGAAAAATTTGTGAAGATACTACTGTTAACTTAATGGAAAGAGATTCTGAGCCAATTTTAATTCTTCGTTTACTGAAAGGTCATCCTAGTTTTCATGCTCTAAGCCAAATCTGCATAATGTTATTATTTTTCAAGGCAAGACACAACATCTAAGTGATGAAAGTTGTTAAGTAACTCCAAACACCTTTTGCAATAACAAGTATACCTAATCCCTGGCTGGCTTTGAGAAGGAGTTCCATAACAGGCACCACATTGAAGTAGGCTGCATAATGCAGTGCTGTCATATTGGTCCATCGACACCTGATGTATACATTAGCACCGATGTCAATCAGCATGGAGGCCAGCCTACAGACAGTGTCGAGGTCAGCCATCCCACGCGTGCCTGCCTTGGACACATAGTGCAGCAGAGTCATATCAGTAAGACCATCACGATCATCTACGTTTGCACCTCTCTTCAAAATCTGATGAAACAGTACACACATTTATACAAAGGACAGAACTTATAAGCATATAATTCAGTTTAGTCTTATTTTATTGAACACTGAATGTACTCTGGATTATTCACATTTCGGTCAATTTCACTAACCATGATCTGGGAAATGACAACTGCTCTATTAGGTGGAATATTGATTGTCACTCACAATTTTTAGGCAACACAAAACGTTTGACATCCAACTCTTAAGCATTGCGAAAGCACAAAGGTGTTTCCAATTCTAGTGCACTGGTTGCACGGACAAGGATTTACGTTATGTGATATGCTTAAAAATCAAATATACCTCTCTTGTAAACAGTTCAATGTTTTGTTGTGTTTGAGCCGTCCATTGTCGAATTATAGCGAAAATGTCAGCAATACTGGTAGATGTTGACTGAAGGATCTGTAAACAACCTGGGCAGCCTGGAAACATAAAGCAGTACTGTACACACGGGTGACTCATTTAATAGGTTATTCATGAATTTTAACCATAATGAAACTGTGTATCTTGCAAGCACAGTGTTGGTCAAGAATGAAAATCAATATGTCAAAAGCAGTTTCCTGTCTCATAGTTCGGGAACAAATTCACAACCGTTTTCAAAATATTTCCTGTGATCCACATGATAGCACTGACAAACCAAGTTTCCAAGCTTTGTCTCTAAAAACGACAGGTTAATATCATGGTGGGAGTGTGAGAACAAATTATAGTTTGGTCCGCTAACTATCTGACCTAACTATCTGCACTTACTATCTGCACTAACTAATCTTATCTAAGAGAAGGATACGAACAACTAAGGAAAGAAGACTACGAGAGCAATTGCTCCAATTGACATATTTTCAAACTATAATTTTTTTGCACAAAAACTACCAATTTGGCCTTGCTCTTGCCACAGGTTAGTCATGACTAAAGCTTCAGTAATGACTAAAATATGACCAATACGTCTGTGATTAAATAATAAGTTATGATTAGAATGTGACTAAGAGGTCTTAGAATATGTGATCTATAGCCAGAGTTCCATAATATACTGGACAAATGTGATTAATTTGTGACTAATATACGGACAAATATCATTGTAATTATGGGTATGACTAAATTGTGAATAATATCCTCCCTTGTGTGTATGTGTGTGACTAAAATATGACTACTATGTCTTTGTGAGCAGGGTGACTAAAGTGTAACTAATATACCTATGCCCCATATAGATCTGTCTAATTTGTAATTAATATAAAAAATCAAACTGTTATTGAACCCATGAGGTATAACTAAATTAGGTCAACAAGCCCTGGTTGCTTAGTGATAGGCTGATTTCAATTTTCACAAAGGTGGCTGTGGAAAACACATTTGTATCCCATGAACTGTGATATGGCTGCAAAGTAACTATTCGCTCACAAACAGCAATAACTGGGGATGTAATACCCCTAAGCTCCTGTCCAGCACCACCACAATCTTCCTCACCTGTCCAAAAGTTTTGTCAAAAACGACAACTTACCTGGATCAAAGAAAGACAAGTCGAGTTCTTGGCATTTTTCACACAGGGGTGGATCTACAGCAGAATGAATCATGGGTTTGGTACGTTGTTGAAAGTTCCATTGTGTAACCACATCTGCAGCTACTGGACTGCCCTCTAATGTCTCTGGGCCTTTATCACCATCCAGGGTCATTGCTGTTTTACCACAGTTTAAACTACCACCTAAAATGTTGTAACAATAATAAAGAGATGTTGCACTTAAAGTAAATCTACAACGCTCTGTGCATCAAAATGAACAGCTGATGCGAATACGTCAAGAAAAAGAAGACTTCTACGTAACAGCTGATAATTACTTGTGCCTCACCTCAGGTTTGTGGCCACACAGCAATTAGAAGTGGCGCAAGGTAACCTAGAACAAATTAGCCTACCTTAATAAGTGGTGCAAGGTAACCTAGAACAAATTACCCTACCTTAGTAAGGTGGAGTAAGTTGTGACAAGTGGAAGTGGGGCAAGTTGCATTAGTTTAAATAGCGTCCAGCCATCATTCAAACACAGCTACAACTCGTTTAAATAGCGTCCAGCCATCATTCAAACACAGCTACAACTCGTTCCAGGAGTGACTTGTTCTACGGTAAGTCCATGTGTGGACGGCACTTTTGATGTATAGAATCACTTTGCCATGCTTTTCACTATTGAATTAAAAATGCAATAATTGCCCGATGTTCACTTGGGCATGCATGATGAGTGGTGTGCGGTGTACACTGCTGTCTTGACAACCCAACACGTACAAATGGGGTTTCAAGTTTTTTTTATCACATTCAAGTTATTTTTTTTCTGACACCAGGGCTGGGTTGCATAAAGCTTCAAAATTATCCACTGGATGAGTATGACTGTTGCATGACATCAGGTGCATTGTTCAACAATAACAATGTGGCGCTTGATAATGCGACGTCATTGTTGCTATTGAGCGTGACTTTTATGTAACTGAGCCCAGAATTGTGGTACTACATGAGAACACTTATGCTGTAGTTCTCAAAATCAGAGCACAATAAAATTAATTGGCAGATTATCCACCCTACCCATGTAGAGACGGTGTAGCTCCTGTAGGAGCTTCATACGCCCAAAGGTTTTAAGCAAATTATGCCTCACATTGACTTAAGCATCAAAGTCACGTTGTTATAAATACCTAATACACATAGAGGGACACCTTAGTAGGAGGCCGTCGATGTCTTTAATTCCTTCCAACTCGAACACGTTGCTCCCGTTTCCTTCAAGCAGTCCCTCGTTGCAGTTCCCAAAATCGGAAAATGGCCCTTTTTAACACTGTGCACGGCAGGTAGTATGACATCCTATCCCCTGGCGTGCGCAGTGTAAAAATGACCATGCAGTTACTGGTTTTGGGAACTTAACGAGGGACTGCTCGAGCAAAAAGTTTGATAATTATAAGAATATTTGTTCGAGTTTGAAGGAATTAAAGATATCGACGGCCTCCTAAGCATGGGCAGCGCACCATGGGGGCTGGGGGCTATAGATCCCTCACCTTTTTCAGTGCTACGCCGCACATAGTCTATAGGTGGTGCTCCACGTTTTTTTTCAGTGCTGTGCTGCCCATGCTAAGATGTTCCCTGTGCAAAAGGTATTTATAACAACGTGACTTTGATGCTTTAGTCAATGTGAGGCATAATTTGTCTAAAAGCTTCCGGCGTATGAAGATCCTATAGGAGCTCCACCGTCTCTACTGGGCCAGCTAGAGTCGGTAGAGCTAGAGAGAGGGGATAGACAAGACTCAGACGGTGATCACTGGCCTACTTTTGGGGGATGGTGTGATTGATTTGATATAATCACAGATACAGTAGGCCTACTGTATGAAGAGACTTTAACCTTTAGACTAGACACTAAGGAAACACAGCACACAACTTGTGCATTACCCTTCTGTTTACAATCCTCCAAAATTTGATTCGACTGCAGTACGCCTACGGTCTGCCGACTGCTCAGCCATTCGCCTGTCAACATACGGGGATAGTTTGTTTTAGTAAATTTTCACCAAGTTATACCTAGCCTACTAAGTTTCATAGTAACAATTTTAAAACCCATTAATTTATAAGTTAATTTCTAATGAGACACAAATGATGGCAAAATATCAGAAAATGTGTAGGTTTTAAAATAAAATGCTGAGTTTTTGCTCAGTCTGGTCTCGGACTGGTCCGAGGTCTGGTAAATTATTGCTCCGTTGCCTCGTTTTAGAAGGAAAATGTCTGCGCCCATGAAATCTTCTAAATCTGTGATCAATAGTAAACAGGTGTGATTTAGAGAACAATACTTAGTTATGCACTGGTTTCAACCTGTGCATGCAGGTTTTGACACTAAAAGTTATGAGTCATATGTCTTACCCTCTGACCAATCGCCTTGTTGCAAGCTCTGTCGTAGGCCGCAGGCCTAAACAGAAATTTACAGTTTTGCGCCAGTCGCGGCCAGTGTGTGTAAAAAACTGACCAGATTAAAGCTGACACAAAATTAGTGTCATTGAAAACTATTCTCTTCCTTGAATAAACTAAATTATTTACCGATGTCTGAAAATTGGCGTTCTACCGTTATTCTGTCACTAAAGTTGTGGAATGATCATGAATTATAGCGTCACCTATTGGCCAGTTTCCTTTTCGCTAATTCTTCAATAAGCTGTTGATCTTTCACAAGGTTACGTACATGTCACTGCAAATTATCGGAACTGGTTTCACTGGATTATAAGTTTTAGAATTTTGATACCAGCAAATTGAATTTCAGAACAAATTGCTGCTGCGAATTACTGTCATAATCTCCCAATTAAGAGATGTTGCAAAAGTATAGGAAATGATGCGTGTCTCCAGGTTATAATGACAGCTTCACAAAAGCAAAATTTGTTCTGAAATTCGGTTTGCAGGTATTAAAATACTTGTAACTATAAATGAAACCATACATTTCTGATAATTTGTAATGACATATACACAACCTCATGAAAGAAGAACAGTTGATTGGAGAATCGGCAAAAAAAGAAACTGGCCATAGGTAATGCTATATTTCATGGCACCTTAAGTCAACGCATAAGATCCACAACTATAGCTAAAGAGTAAGGGTAGAATGCCAGTTTTTCTAGCACCGTCAAGTAATTTAGTTTACTCAATGGATAGTGTAGATTTTAATGACAATAGTTTTGTTTCACCTTCTATTTGGCCATGCAGTTTTTCTACTCACATGGCGGCAAAGGTGTATATTGATTAGTATACAGCTTTGCACGAAGGCTAGACTTTTGTGGTGCTGCAGTAATTTTTTTTTAATAATGTTTGTTACGAAAAATACAATGGACAGTTATACAGTTGTGTTGTATTCTGACTTACAGGCTGCTGGGATTGTCAAAGACATTCACACTGATGTTGTGTGCACCAACTTTGGTGACAAATTGTTCATAGTCGTGACACAGTATCAAAAACTTGGGACATTGGTTCTGGTCACAAAAGATGCAGCTTTACAACCAGGATCCATGTCAACTTTTTCAACTTCAGTTCTACTTGGCAAGGATGAGGTAAAAAGTGTGCTCATATTGTCGTAATTCTTAGCACACAATATGTGTGAGTATTAATAATTGTTTTGTTAGATTTATCAACAAATCATAGTTTGCAGTGTCACAAAACAACATTTGCTAAAATCCTCATTATTTGCAAAAAGGTAATCAGTCATTGAAAAGTAGAACAACTGCCATTTCTGCAATTATTTTTGTGTAAAATAATTGAAGCATTACTGTAATTAGAAGTTTGGTTTTATTGTAAATCACTTTCTTTTGATTACGCATGCCAGACTAATTTGATAGGATGTGGCGCCATCTATCTTGTCTTCACATCATCGTAGTGATGGTGTCACATTGATAGGATGTGAGCCATCTGTCTTGTCTTCACATCATCGTAGTGATGGTGTCACATTGATAGGATGTGAGCCATCTGTCTTGTCTTCACATCATCGTAGTGATGGTGTCACATTTATTGTTAACAAACATTTTGTTGTGCCATTGAATTGTATTTTTGTCAGATATTATTAACATTTAAACATTAAATGTTTGACAAGGTATTAATGAGAGCAGATAATGCAATACAGACAAAAATTAGAAGTCTTAAAGGGGCAATACTCCCATGCCTTCAGTTAAAAACTTACTTTATGTAGGCCACTTAATGGACTTGTGAAATTGATCATCTTGTTCCTTACACGGATTACACATAATTTTTTGACTTGAGAAGAACTGACAGAAAAGGTTTACACTGGGTTAGTTTCAGTTGCCATGGTAACTGGGCCATTAAGGAGATCCCCAGTGATTTACTGTTAGTGACCATATTTTATTAAAACAAGAGATAAGAATGCAACCATATTGCTTTGGAAGAGCAAATAAGGTAAAGCTTCAGCAGTTTGAGACAGTGACAACTTCTTTTGCTTGTACCAAATCTTTAATGGGCATTATTGTCCATTACAAATTCATGAGTTACACTAAGACAGAAAAAATTCCCATTTCCTAAATTTGGGTACAGTATTGGCTACACATGTTTTGTTGTTACGTATTCTGAATAGACAGTTACAGTACCCGCCCCNCCCCGCCCCGCCCCGCCCTGCCACCCCCTCCCCAGACTGACTTTGTATCTGAGGAATATAATGAACACCAAAGTCTTCAGAATCAAGAAAATTCAATTTCGTCTTAATAAGTTCTGCATTGCAAAATGCATCATATATTTCTGCTGGTAGACGATGACAACCAGATGTTGCTTATTTTTGTCTATAGTTACGCTTTTGTGGTTCACTTTTGCTTTAGACCACTTACATGACTGTACACTGTACACTGTACCATTATGTAACTGGTGTCAACTCTTAGTTACTTGGACTAGAAGTAATTTGTCTAGGGACTTGAGAAGTACTTTACTGACATGTTTGAAACCAAGCTTACCATGGTGGACCATTTTATATACCGGGCATGGTCGCAAGCAATAACTGTCAGATCTCTTCAGGCCCAAAAGCCACATCTCATCTTACGAAGGAACAAGATAAGACTCGCTTTATGTGGTATAAAGAAAAAGTTTTCTCTTGGAAGGAAGGCAGGTGTATTAGCACTTTTACTGATGTGAGTACAATTACACCATTCACATTTTCATTTGATATGTTACAGCCAGAGATACATGTGATGTCACGTAGTCTGGCAGCTCAAATCAAGTCGGATAAGCCGCTGTTATTCGCGATAGCGCTCAAGAACACGACAGTGGAGAACATGAAAGGAGCAGAGAAGTTAGTACTGGAGAACAAAGTCTGGTGACAGTCCACACTCTGAGCAAAGAGTTGGACATGAAGGATTGAGAGTCTGGCGGTGGAGAGCTGAATATGGTCACTGTGACAAATATCCATCTTCGGTCAAAGTTAAGGATGATTTGTGAGATGTAGAGAGCTTGCTCGCCCTTAGAGAATGAAATTTTGTAGAGATTGCTCATTTTCTCAAAGGCCATCATTTTCTGAAGAGATGCTTGCCTGTTCACATAACAAAAGTGGGGATGGCTCTTGTTTAGTTGATATCGATAGTAAAACTGTCATAAGTCGGATTATGTACAAGTCAAACATGTATAAGGCAAATTTCCCATTGACTCGGACAAAATTCTGTGGCACGGTTGTTCCAGTTCGTACCATTAGAATTTAACCGAACTCTGATAACATCTTTTGGTCTGGTTGTATCCGAATTATGCCAATTTTACTGTATTCATGAAAAACAAATAAAGGCTTGTTTGTTTAGAATAAGCTGACAAATTCATTAGCCAGCAATGAAGAACACAAATTGAGAGGGTGGGTCTGGAGAGTGAAATACAAAGTTAAATTTCACTAATTCAGAACGCAATATGATGATCAAGTAAAATTTTGTTTATTTTTTCATTAAGTTATGCACCCACGTAACTTAAGTTTTGTTTCATGAAATTTGACCCTCTACTGGCAATTTCAGTTTTTGCATTTGCTTTTGTATCCTCAGAGTTCCTTGCCTTTATTTCATGAAATTTGGCAAATAAGTTTCTATTTAGGAGATGACAAATACTTTTTATTTTTGGATCAACTAGACGTATTCCGTGCCACCTGTCTGACATTTTTATTATTTTTAATTTTTTTTCCCTCAGCATCTCTATCCGCCAAACTGTCAAAGGATCATTAAGAAAATTTTCAAATGTGTTCTTTATACTGACAATAGCATGACTGCATTGATTTTCAGATGGGTTCAACCACTGTGGCACCCCCTTGTGGCAATTCTGTTATTTTTCATGCATACCAGTGAAGCAACATGGGTTTTTAAGTTATTGGATTTAAGACATAGAATGCATTGGTTAACTCTCTACTAGTGTGCAACGGTAATACTTACATTCTATGTGGCTCCGCAATACCGGACTTAGGTACGTGTATACAGCATATCCTCTTGTTTAAAAAAAGGTTTAAGCACAATAAGTAAGGTACAGTCCAGTAACCATGTCATATTGTCGGTCATAAAGTCACTAACATAAAGGTATTACTAAAGTCTAAACTTGTAAACACATTCTAACTATATGTGAGTATATATAGTGTTTTTCACATGTCGTGAAATCTCGCAGCGGGCTTTACAGCTCGTCCCGATCTGGTGTGGTAGAGACCATCGTCCGTAGTGGTTGACATTCCATCGGGCACATCCAGGTGTTTTGCTTCTCCTTGCACATTCAGTTGTATGACTTTTTCCACGTATGGGGTGTAGTCATCGGGAGGCTGTGGCTCTTCTTTCGTAGAACAAATGTGTCGACAGTTTTGCCGAACTTCAACGCCAGTAGATTTGCGAACAATGTATGAGCGAGGTGCTTGTTCACGCTTCTTTACGACTGTCGTAGGTTCCCATTTCTTAGAGATAGGGTTTTGCACTTTGACGTGTTGGTTGTCACTAAGGTCTTTATGTGGTCTTGCATGTTGGTTGTAATATTCAACTTGCTTTGTGGACTTTGCAGGATATGGAAGTTCCTTTTCTTTGTTGTTGACGACAGGTAGATTTGAACAAACCTTCCGGTTGAGCATGTATTTGACTGGAGAAGGTAATCCAGGGTCAATGGGCATAGTGCATAGACATAGTAGTGGATCATCTCCATATTCTAACGATTTTTAGAGACATCTCTTTCTGTCTTTCTGCTTTTCCATTAGCTTGAGGACAGTGCGGGGAGCTAGTCACATGCTTGAAATCATACTCTTCAGCAAATCTTCGAAATTCGTCATTGCTGTATTGTGGATTCTTATCGCTCTCAAAGGAATGTGGGATACCAGGATACCATTTTTACGTAGTTGTTGTATAATTCTTGACAAACTCATAAACGAAAGCTTGGGAACAATACAGAATGAACTGTAATAGTCGACGATCAGTATGTATGAGTTATTGTTCCACTGTAACAAATCAGAACCAATGACAACCCATGGATGCTGGGCTTCGATGTGCAGAATTGGCTCTTTTTGTTGCGACGATTGGTTGCGTTGACACGAGGCACAAGATTGCTCCATAAGCTCAATATCTGGGCCAAAATTCAGACAACTTGGCTCGAAGTTTGAATTTCTCTATACCAGGGTGTTCAAGGTGTAACTTTTCCATTACGTATGAATTTAAGATTTTGGGGATGATGACACGATCTCCTTTCACGATGATTCCATCATAAAGTGACAGTTCATCAAGATACGTCCAATAATCGTGTACACTGATAGGACAAGCAGCTTTGGAATCAGGCCAGCCTTGGGTGATTGCTTGCTTGAGCTGGGCTAGGTGTTCGTCCTGTTCGGCTAGTTGTCGAATATCTTGTAAGCGCGGCTTTGTTACACTGACTAGACTGTGAATGTTCACGTCCATATCGGAGATAGCAGAACCAGGAAGTGAGTTTCTAGAGATAGCGTCAGGAACAGGATTGTTCTTTCCCGGAGTGTAGGTCACCGGAAAGTCTTACTGCCGTATGCGAACTAACAGTCTAGGTGGGGCGCTTGATAGGTTCTTCTTGGTGATACTCATGAGCGGTTTGTGGTCAGTTTCAATTCTCACAGGTCGCCCAAACACGTAATGATGAAAGCGTTCAAGTCCAAAGACAATAGCTAGCATTTCTCTTTCAATGTTACAGTAGTTAGACTCGGTGTCAGGGAGACTCTTGCTTGCGAAGGCAACTGGGCATTTGTTCTGGTTCAACACGGTTCCAAGTCCGGGTTTACTTGCATCTGTTTGCACAGTAACTGGGAGTTTCAGATCAAGGTAAGGTAAAGCTGACGTAGAGCTAATACCTTCTTAACACCTTTGAATGCCTTTTTTTGGGCTCGACACCAAACTTACTCAGAGACTTTCTTGATAATGTCTAGCAGTGGTTTGCATAACGCAGACAAGTTGAGGGTAAATCTTGCAAGGTAGTTGACCATGCATGCCTAGGAAGGACTGCAACTGTCATGTGTCACATGGTGGTTTCATGTTGACGATTGCAGAAATTTTGTTAGGGTCTGGTTCAAGACCATCTGCACCATTTTTGGTTCCCAAAGAACTTGATTTTCTGTTCCTTAATACGACACGTGTCAGGATTAAGACAAAGTCGTTGGTCCTTTGCCCGATGAATCGCAGATATTAGGTTGTTGTCGTGTTCCTCAGCTGTTTTGCCAAAGACAATGATATCAGGTTACCCTTCAAAAATTGAGTTGATCTTCCGTTGGAAGACATCTTGGCGGGAAATGAGGCCAAATGGTAGACGAAGAAATTAAGGAGTACCTTCGCTGTGGTGTGTTGAACGTACACAATTCTTATGATTCTTTGTCTAACTTCACATTCCGATAACCAGATTTTGCATCTAAAATGCTGAAGTATTTCGCACCGTGGAACATGGGGAGTATGTCGTCGAGTGTTTTTGTGTTATAATGTTCTCGCTTTACCCACTTACTTAACTCAAGTGGATCAAGACACACTCGGAGGTCACCATTGGGTTTGTGAACATACACTAGACTGTGAACCCAATGGTTTGCTTCCTTGACAGGTTTGATGATTTCAAGATCAACGATTCTATTTAACTCTTTCTTCAGAGGTTCCTTTAGGCTTTCAGGGATTCGACGCAGTGGGTTGACTGTTGGTTCTGCGTCTGGCCTAAGAGTTTTGTGATATTCACCAGGGAATAGACCAATACCATTGAACATGTCGTTGTATGTGTTGAGAAGTTTTCACTTCACTGGGATTGTCTGGGAGTTTCGTCAGTTTCATACAGTTGTTGGATTGTGTGGTTTTGCCGATTTGATGATGGAGACTGTTTTGGGTATCCAGAGGCAGCAATCCAAGTTCAACACTCATAACTAGACTAATCAGTGTTGGACTTATGACGTCAGTAATGTAGAACTTAGTATTCAGAGTTTTGTGACTGAAACTAGCTTGCAGCTCCAGGGCACCAAAGTTCTTTTTAATTGGAGTTCCACCATAAGCATATAAATCAACGTTGGGGGCAGGGGACAAGTTCGTTCAAGGTAGTCCATTCTGATCAATGTTGTCGGAACATACTTGCTTGAAAACACGAAGGTGCATGACATTAAGCTCTGCACTGGCATTGATATTACATGGAACCATCACATTACGCTTTTGTGCAGTCTGCATCTTGATGTAGACAAATGTCTTAGTTTTGTTTTGCTTTGATTTTCGATAGTGTACAGTGTGTACACTTCGACTCTTTGGTCAACATTATGCACCTTGCCTGTACGTTGAGGGGGTTTGTGCTTTCTTTAACTTCATTTACGGGAGGCATAATTAGTCTGTTCGTTTCTCTGTTTGCGTCTCAGACGTTGGCAAAGTGTCCCGTCATTTTGCAAAAATTGAAGACCAGTCCATACTCAGTGCATGCTTCTTCCTCACGTGTATGATTGCCACCACAGTTGAAGCAGATCGAAGTTTGTCTTGCCATCTCTTTTACAGCAGGCTTCTTTCTTTGGACAAACTGTTTAGGTTGAGCACAGGTGTCATTGAGTACATCGCTATTGTTGGTGTCTTACTATTTTGAATGTCCTGCATGTGTACCACTACAGTCGCATGGTTGCATATCATACTTAATGAGCTATCTAACGTGAGATCTTCTTTGGCAATAACTTTTTTCTGTATGTTTTCTTGCCTTACACCTGCCATAATAATGTCTAGAAGCTGTTCCTTTGTATCTGCATAGTTCATAGTTGCACTCAGATGCAACGATTTTTGCACAAATTGACATGTTAAAAACGCATCAATAGTTTCACCCTCCATTTGTTGGAGAGCACATGACTTGAATGGGGCCACATGGAAGTTTGTTTTGGGCTTGCAGTATTTTTCAAACTTTTCATAATGCACTGCCAGGCTTTCTAGATCGTCACCAGTAAGTTCCCTAGCATTGCGGATGTCCCGGCCTTCGTCGCCGACCCATAAAAGTTGGTAATTAACCTTGACACTGTCATTTTTTCCCATACGGGTCTGTTGAAAGTAAGTTGACTCTTTGTTTGAACTTTCTAAAACACCTGTTCAGTCACCCATGTTGTGGGTCATTTACCTGACACCATGAAGCAACTTGGGTTTTAAAGTTATTGGATTTAAGACAAAGAACTTCATGGTTAAATCTCTATTGATGTGCAACGATAATACTTAGGGCTGTTCCAGTAAAATCTGTATGGGAGGGGGGGGAAGGTACCTTTTTTTCGCACCCACCACCCATATTTTTCATTTATTTCTTCAGCCTACCACCCGTAATTTTTTATAAGTTTGAAATGCAACCACCCGTAATTTTTTTTTTGTTCTTGTGGTTGACTGCACAGGCGATTGAGTTTATCTGTTCCTCCATCACCACTAACGTCATTCATTACTAAGAAAACATATGTTTCTTATATATGGTTATTTGTATTAGCCATCGAGAAATTCGAGCACCTGTGGTTAAATGGTGTTATGGGCATGCCGATGAGGAGATCGGAGGGAGTGAAAAAGTCGGAGCTCTTTGCAAGTTGCATTTTTGTTTCAGTTTTTGATTCTGTGCAGATTGTTTGTAAAATTTACTAAAATTACCCACCATCAAACATTTATGGCCCAATGAAACAACAACGACCTGTAAATTTTAATTTTTTTGAAGTACGACCACCAGGCATTTTGAATTTAAGTAAAACGCAACCACCCATAAATTTTTATTTCAGTTGCCTTCCCCCCCTCCCACACAGATTTTGCTGGAACAGCCCTTATGTGGTTCCACAATACGGTGCTTAGGTATGTCGGTGTATACAACAACCAGTCTCCTAAGATCCTTTCAGGGTGTTTGTGAAATGTGACAAGTTTAGTCCTATTAACGAGCTACCATCATACAATGTTTTGAAAAATTGTAGGTATTCACGAGACATTCATAAGCCTTTGAAAAATGAAAAAAATTATTTTTTACAATTATTTTTGTGTACAGTAAGCGAGACATTGGCATAGTATCAAATGGGCCCAACTGAGAACAGTCTTACATTGTATGTGAAGAGCACCTAGATACCAGTTGTGAATTAAAAGACTACAGTTAAACAAAATGGTTGTAATCTACTTTTTATATGTACCTGTAAGAACTGACACCTGTGTTCGAGCGTTGCCTCAAAAAACAAGGTCCTACATGTGGTGGTAAATCGACACAATAATGCTAAAGCTTTCGAAATTCCTCGGGTATTTTTGTACTCTCTAATTTCTCTGCACATGTGCATACTTTAATCATATGAAAAGTCAGATTTTCAGACTGGAGAAAAATTGGCAATGTGCCAGAAACTGGTGTATGAAACACCTCAGAAAGTAAATTTTAGACTTTAATGTGCTAGAAGTGCTGAAAAAGAATGAAAGTGTCTTATTTGTGTTTTAGTTCAAACTTGGAGTATTTGTACTTGTCCAATACAATATTTTCTACAATTTTTTTGTCCATATCTAATGGCAATTTTTTATTTGTGGCCTCAAATAACATTAGGCCCACTTGATTGAATTCTCTGGGTCAACCATCCAAGACATCTGATTGATTTGAAAGCCGCTTGACCCAACAGAACAGGTGAAATCAATCAAGTGCAGCTATTGTGTAACTACTTGTAATGCAGACAAGGTAGCATGTTATTTGCTGGTCATTTATTTTAGTGTCTTCCTGGACAATTACTCCACAGTGAGATCTTGATATATAAGTGTAATGCACATTTAGTCTATGCCAGGTGGCTCTGCTCAACTACAATTTAACTGTAAACTTAATACACAAACAACAACGTAATTCCATAACAATTGTTTTTGTTTATTTATTTTTGCATAATTATTTACATATCCAGGTTTTCATAAGTCTTAAGTATAAAAGTTGTAAACAGACAAGTCATTATTTATAGAATATACACACACAGCCAGTGATTGTCTCTAAGTACAAAACAAACCTAAACACATGGAATTACTAGGCAGTGCTATCCTTCAGAAATGTCACCTCTCGTGTCCGTTTCAGGAGTAAATAAATCTTTGAGATACCCTGCTGGTAGAGTTCTACTCTACAAGCTGAATGGAATGTTTTCACAAATTACATAGTACATACAAAATAATATCTATATGTATGATGATGAACAGAACCAAAAATCTGAATTTTTTAGTATGATTGTACTCTTGTACCAGGTCAGAGTTCAAATTTGACTGGGAGAATCATGAGGCTATGATACACACAGGGCAGTGTGACATTTGAGTAAAAGGAAGACCCAGCATCAACGGAAAACAAAGCAATGCAGTGGGTGAACTAAATCTCATTTTCGCTTTACCCTAATTGTGGAGCAACAGGGGGAGCTCCGTGCAATGGAGGCACATACTTCTGACTCTGCTGAGGGTCATAACAGTGACTTGCTACTCATAATCATATTTACAGTGTTCATTCATTCACCTACAATTAAGTAAACCAGATAGATGACTACATCCTGTTTATGGACATTGCTTTGAACAGCATATTACAAAAAAATGCAGACAATGTTGCATCTAACAAAATGCAGACAATGTTGCATCTAACAAAATGGCCAGTGTTGCATGTAGCCAGTGCATGGCCAGTGTCTGTTGAACAATGTTTACACCATTAGTGCCCCATTGTGTAAAGACGTAGAAAAGAATGTTTAACAAGAATTTAAATTTTCCATGAAAATGACGGCAACTTTCACTATAAAATATCACATTCCCTTCCTTAGCAGATCCACAGTTCCTGACAAAAATTTCGCGTTTTTCATATGCAAACAGTAGGATTGACTAACTTACAAAAGGTGTAATTATTTCTAACGGAACACTTGGTGCTCTAACAGTTACTAAGATGCATTGCACAGTGCCATTTCCTACACTAACACTGGTCACAAAAACACTCTGGAACACCACAGGTTATGGTTTAAAAGCTGCACACCACATTAGTTGTCGGTGGTTGGATGTAATGCAAGTACGGCTGGTATTCTTCATCTTCAACATGCAAGGACAACGTCACTTACTTGGGATGCAAATAAAAGTGAAATTATATGTTTGCATGTCACATCAGTTGAAGACAATGTGAAATGTCAGCCTTTTGTCCGTAGAAACATGCTACCCACGAGAGATTAACCTGAAGAAAACACCATGAAGCTGTACAAACTTTGAACATAAGTCTAGAGCTGCACTGTGATGAAAACGGTGGATGAGACAGATTGGGCCCGAAGCACTGTGTGTGACAAAAATTAATGCTCCCTATATATTCTACTTTATCAAATAGCAATTCCTGACAAGTAGTATTGGCAAAAGAAAGAGATCACATTTCAATTGATTACCTAACAAGTGTTGAGATCGTCACCTCTATTGAAAATAACGTGGACCAACAATCATGATTTCTGCCCATCACAATATAGAACATATTGGAATGTACAGCATCCACACCAGAGCAACGTAAAGCTTTGGTATGTGCCCACTGTGTACATCGCAAATGGGAGATATAAGGCTGTTCATTTTTCCAACATCCTTCAGTGAGTAACACTAGTGAACATAAGCCATGGGGTGCAATGTTGTCATTGCAATGTTGTCATTGCAATGTTGTCATTCCAAAATTGGCACAGGCAATTCTGACAGATATTGAGACTGCAGCAAAGAATAATAAAATTACTTCTAGGGGACACAGCACTAGAACGATATGTAAAAAAGTCAACATTAGAGGAAACATGCCAACTAAATTCCATGACCATCCATTAAAGAACGTTGAGACACAACAACATAACTTTCACTGAATGATATCACGATGATCAAAACAACTCAATGCCAGCCATGCTCTCATCAATGATAACTCATCCCTTAAATTCCACAACAGTTTGAACTTGGGAGAAATTGCGGCAGGTGCAAAAGTAAAACTGCCAATAGGGGACATACTGGTATTTAGATCCATCCTAAAATCCTCACCTACCAAATTCCATCATTTGACTGATAGAGATGGATGCAATAAAGATAACAAAATACTAAAATTACTACTAGAGGGTACACAAAACGATGGACATGTCTAGAACATGTCAGATGAATTCCGCTCCTTTATACAAACATATCTGCCAAGAAATCCATTGCAGGACACATGAACAACAAACCCATAACATTAAAATTACCTCTAGAAGGAATAGCAGCAGTTGGATCACATCAACCTTTGACAGAGTACATCACTTCCAAGATAGAAATATGTTTATCAGACATCATGAAGATCTTCCACGTGGTTACGTAAATATGAGGATGGACACTGGACATCAACACAGAAGTGACAACTTGGACCCATACATATATATATATATATATGTATATATATATGGGCACATGAAAATGCATAGCCATATATATGTGGGCACATGAAAATGCATAGCCATATATGTGTGGGCACATGAAAATGCATTGCCATATATGTGTGGGCACATGAAAATGCATTGCCATATGTGTGGGCACATGAAAATACACTGCCATTGCAATGTTGAGATAAAAAGGTACTACATCAATATAACCAAACTAACAAGTAGAATGCTCAAAGTATCACAGATACATTACATCACTTAAAACAATTGCTCACAGTACAGCACAGCTTGACAGAGTAAAGAAATTTAATTCGATGTTACTCAACTACATAACGGTGACATACTTGACAGCTATTTCCACTTTGTCCATCTTAAACTTAACGATAAGCAAATACATATTTGAATATAAGACGCATCATTGCTTATGAGGAACAGAAATCGGGTAATTCACCCAAAATTTTCAGGAGTGTACAAAAATAACACAAAGACATGTTGCTCTCATTTTTCAAATGCACTGAGGTATCACTCAGCTGGTAAACATTCGATGACATCACAGATAACTTAGGGACTTGAAAATAATAGGATGGAATATCACCAGAGTATAAATCAAGGGTCCACTGCAACATGTTTTGGTGCAAGTGAAACATAGGAACCATAGCAAAAAATAAAAGATTGAAAACAAGCCTCAAAATGCATTGAATAAGTACACGCTAAATATTGCTGTAATAAATTCTCAAATCTGGGACTGTCTCTAGAATTTGGGACATGGCAATTTTGGCGTTCGCCATATTTTTCAAATTTTGGATGCGTTATCAACCTACAGATTGCGAAATTCTGTCATCTTTTGGGTAATTCTTGAATTTGGGACAGCCAATAGAGCCTATTTCTAGAATTTGGGACAAGCTCCAACCTTGAGCAAAATAATTAATTTTTCACTGTCCCCAATGGGAGAATTTTTACCGTAGCAACTTTCAAGGCACACACCATCTGATCATGCCCAAAATAAACCTGACCATGAATTCAGGTTACAAATCCACAAACTACCTGTGTTATTACCAATGTTTACAAGCCAGCAATCATCCCATTGTACATTTTAAAAAACGACAGCAGTACATGAAATTCCACAAATTACAATGCTCCAACACTTGACCATCAGTATGAGAAAGAGCAGTTTCATCAACTAACAACAAAAAGCTGCTTTGAGGTTGTGGGGATTTGTCACGTCTTTTTAGGACTGGCTTGTAGCTTAGCATTGATCAATGTCTCCTTAATGATGTTGAGGGATCGGTACAACATAGTGAACACTGGTCTAGTGGACGGCTTACGACTCCAACACATGCACATGAGATCATAGATTTCCTGCGGTGTATTGTCCGGACAGGACAGAACTCTCCCCTCTTGGAGGTAGTTGATGACTTGTTCATGACTCAAGCCATAATACGGCTGTACCCCAAAAGAGAAGATCTCCCATAGGACTACACCGAATGACCAGACATCTGACTCCACACTAAACATATTGTAGAATATTGACTCCATAGGCATCCACCGTATGGGAACAGCATCACTGTCATCACCATGATAATAATCACCATCAAGTTTGTGAGCCAAAGCAAAATCCGAGATTTTAATGCACAGATTGTGGCCAACTAAGCAGTTACGCGTGGCCAAATCTCGATGGACATAGCCAAGACGAGACAGATAGGCCATTCCATTCGCAATCTGTTGTGCTATGTGGATTTGCTCCATGTGGTCCAACTTGGGTGTATCACCGTAGTAACCACCCATACTTCCCCGCTGTCTAACAATAAAGTGTTCCGGACTACAATGCCTCAGGAATTCATTCAGGGCTCCTTTTGTCATGTACTCAAACAGCAGACACATTGGTTTCCCTATTGCACACACTCCCAAAAGTTTAACAATATTCATATGATCAAATTCGGCCATCAACGACGCCTCACACTCAAAATCCTCCTGCATTTCCTCTGTGGCATCCATGCGCAGCATCTTCACTGCCACAGGTGTACTGATCCCCTGATCAACAATGTCCGGGCAGCGAGCCTTGAAGACTGAACCAAAAGCACCTTGCCCAATATCACACAGATATACGATATCATTACGTGGGTACTCCAGTTTTTCCAATTTAGGGTTGATTAAATGAGCTGACTTCAGCAAGTATCCCTCATTGTCAGGCACCTCATCCAAGCTGATATCCACTGCCAGAGAGCGAGGACCTCTGTTGTAGGATGCTGTGTGAGCACGATGATTCATGCGGCGCCACATGACTACAACGAGTACAAACATAATACAAGCCATAGAGGAGACAACCATGGTGATGACCAGTAGAGTAGTTGACACGTCCAGCTGCCCGGAGTCCTCTAAGAATGGCGTAGTAAACTTCTTATCTGGAAACAAACAACACAACGTTAACATTTTCATGAGTAAGTAATAAACAGTTAAAAAATATCAGTAACAAAAATTTCCACAAGAAAGCAGATAATTTTACTTCAGGCAAAAAACACTACATAATTTCAAAGCAAAACAACTTCCAGGTAACTTTATGATTTACAATGACAAAATTTCTCCTTATTTCCATAACTCTTGTCACAATGTAGATAAAGACAGATGAATCTCTACATGCAACTTGTCTTGAAACCTAAGTACTGTTTTCTGAGCACGCAGTCGCAACATTGCACATAGCATTTGTTCAAATGCTTTGCATGTCACAAATTTCAATATAATAACCACTGGTAAAAACACTGTATGTTGTCTGATAATCCTGTATGATCCTCACTTTAACATACCACACTATATACTAACTACCTGTATGATCCTCACTTTAACATACCACACTGTATACTAACTACCTGTATGATCCTCACTTTAACATACCACACTGTATACTAACTACCTGTATGATCCTCACTTTAACATACCACACTGTATACTAACTACCTGCAGGTACATCACTTTAACATACCACACTATATACTAACTACCTGCAGGTACATCACTTTAACATACCACACTGTATACTAACTACCTGTATGATCCTCACTTTAACATACCACACTGTATACTAACTACCTGCAGGTACATCACTTTAACATACCACACTATATACTAACTACCTGCAGGTACATCACTTTAACATACCACACTGTATACTAACTACCTGCAGGTACATCACTTTAACATACCACACTGTATACTAACTACCTGCAGGTACATCACTTTAACATACCACACTGTATACTAACTACCTGCAGGTACATCACTTTAACATACCACACTGTATACTAACTACCTGCAGGTACATCACTTTAACATACCACACTGTATACTAACTACCTGCAGGTACATCACTTTAACATACCACACTGTATACTAACTACCTGCAGGTACATCACTTTAACATACCACACTGTATACTAACTACCTGCAGGTACATCACTTTAACATACCACACTGTATACTAACTACCTGCAGGTACATCACTTTAACATACCACACTGTATACTAACTACCTGCAGGTACATCACTTTAACATACCACACTGTATACTAACTACCTGCAGGTACATCACTTTAACATACCACACTGTATACTAACTACCTGCAGGTACATCACTTTAACATACCACACTGTATACTAACTACCTGCAGGTACATCACTTTAACATACCACACTGTATACTAACTACCTGCAGGTACATCACTTTAACATACCACACTGTATACTAACTACGTGCAGGTACATCACTTAAGCTTATCACACTCAAGTGTATTTTTTCAAGAACTGTTGATAGAAAGTTGACAAATTTCATCAAAAATTCTTTATACAAGTCGGGCAAAAATCCAGAAGGAAAACACAAAACATTACACCAGGATCACTAGAAAAATGGCTGGCAATTTTAGCCGATTTTTAACAAGAAGACATTAAGTCAATGTTTTAAAAACTAAGTAAGTTAAATACACCACACAATTCCAATAATCACTCAACTCACCACACTTAGGTATATCACAATACTCCCACCGCACAGTTTTGTTTACTGTGAAACAATATGGCCGGTCCTCTTTGTCACCTGGGTTACGGCAGAAGTTGTCTAACTTCGGCAGTTCCATGAAGACAGCTGGATCATAATTATGTGCGTGTGGGTGACTTGCGGACCAGGACTGGCATGCATGGCCTGATCTGGTAATGTTGACAGTGCCGTTATAGTAACGACCTTTGTCTCGGTAACAGTCATCTGAAATGCATGGCGATGCTCTATAAAACTTATTAATATGAAATTGAATACAGTCATAAACAAAAAATCCCCAAACGAAAGATTTAACATTGTTGACACTACATACAGCAATAATAAGATCCAGACAAAATTGCTTACTTCAATTAAGAGTGAATTAAAAGTGTTACATAAGCGACAACTAAATTCCAATTGGTCCAAAATGTAATAAATTGCAATCATATTATCATCATTCATACCGTATAGCAAGAAAACCCTTAAAATGGTTTCCATACCAAAATATTGCCATGCACCACTAAAAATTCAAAGGATGTTTCAGGAGAATGTGCAACGTACCTCACTGCACTACCTAATTCAGACATTCCAAGATTACAATAAAACAATATTTAAGTTTATAACTCCTGTGATCACATGTAGGATGGGGCAACTATCATAGTATTCTACAATTAAAGAGATTTCTGCATTTTCTGTCATCAACAGCAGCCACTACAAAGTAGTTCTAGAGTCCCAACACTTTCCCCGGCACATTGACCCAGAAAACGCAAACAGCAACACACCTGTGAATGAGGAATGTCGTGGAAAGAGGTGCAAGTCTGTACACGAGGTATTATATCTGCTGGGGAGTCCCTGACACGTCATTGGGAACTGAGTGAGGGGAGTGGAGCTACACCTCATCTGTTTGGTGAGCAGAGCCCAGATACTGAAACATGTAGAACTACTGATGGCCAGGCAGTCTTCCCTGAAATAAAAGTGCATCATATGGTCAAGATAACACGTGCAATTATTTGTTTCACACAAAAATAAACTTAAAGAGGTTTGGAACGCAATAAACAGATTAAATTGCAATCATGTTGAAAGTGGTTCTCCGCAACTGAAACAGAATTCAACCAGCTCACCAGGTATTTTTAGAGTTTGTTCGTAAAGATTTTATTAAATTTCTGATATCAAAGCATTTTCTTACAGTTTCAAACTTCAAATTTCAAAAAAAAAACAATCTGTCAATTGCTCGCCTCTTTGCAATTTTTTCTTCCACAAGGCAAAGCACATCTTCTTTGGTATGGCAAGACATAGACATAACACATTTCCCGTATATGGAAAATGTGACATTTGACCTGAAGCCACTTCAAGCAACTGCGTGTCAGTGCATTTATCATAAGTGGGAGGGAAATTAGAAACTGTAGTAACCACAGAGTTTTTCCTTCGCACGTATTTCAAAAATCGTAAATTTTGTGATTTCTGGAAATTTCCTCACAGGTGAATTACTCTGCACTAGACATGAGATGGTACTTTCGTCAGGAATAGTTTAAAAGATATTTTTGATTAGTTTTCACATTCAATGCCTTTTTAACACCCATCTGATACTGGCAATTTTAATGACCAGAGGATGAAAGTTATCATTCGTCCAGGTGAAGTACTTACTTAAAGTGTACATTATAAATCAAGTTTTAGTGCTGAAAACTATGACAGGTCAATATTCAGGCGAGATATTTAGATGAATTCAATGCAAAAACAACAAAAAAGGAATATTAATCTTGAACACTAAAATTTGATGATTTTCCGAAAAACTCATGGTTTATGTCAATAAACTTAGCAAAGTTAACTATCAAAAACTACAAATAAAGCGAAAATGTCCTAGCCACAATTTGAATTAGTGAAAACTTTTTTGACAGGTTTTAGTGTTTAAACAAGCAACTGTCTTAAAGAATTTCCAAAATGCCTGATCTGACCTTGTAACAGAATGGGCATCATCTGGAACCGCACTCCCAAAACACTGAAAAGCCCCATCCCCCTAGCTCTGGGGGGGGTTGGGCCAGTTGAAAAGTGCAACGATGCACCGCTATAGTGATGCCCAACATCCTTATGGTAAATTTCATCAAAATACCGCTAGAGTTTTTTAACATATCAAGCAGACATCCGGATGACCACACGACTGGACGACCAGGCAGGAAGAAGACAATATGCGACCACAAAAATGTGGGCAAATAAAAATGACACCTCTGGCAAATATTTCTATGCAAAATAAGTGCAGGATTACTGTCCGTTTTGTTGGCAGGTGAAAACAAGGTATACTTAGCAAGAATAACGTACCGACAAACAGGCCAAGATTGGCCACCCACATTAGACTTGGTGCAGTCAGGGAATGCACTGTGACAGACTAGCTTGTTCAGTTCTTCTAGGCATGTTCCTTGGGCATAGTGTGAGAGAACGTCTTCCATGAGCTTGAGTACAGCCTCTTCCACTCTGGCCAAGGGTGTACCTGGCTTGTAGTAAACTACACGGCCCTTGAGATAGTTACGGCATACAGAACCAGTGTAAATGACGCACTGACTGGATGGGCTGAAACATAACGGTACCACAGAGTTATACAATAGTGTCCCAATGTAAGGATACAAACAGCAAAGCTAAGCCAAACCAAACAACAAGTCACAATGAAAAATTAATTGCTGTGGCCAATAACATTTAACTGTTTGCCATGCATTAGAAACACCCTTTTCATACCCAGTTTACATGTACACTAACAAAAGAAATTTGTTTATTTGTTATTTTATACCAATTAAGCCTCTGCATCTGAACATTTACCTTTAAGTAACTCCCAACACAGTTTCTGAGACTGGTATGCAGGTATGCATATACACAACCGAATTTCAAACTGTTGTATTTTCTATAGTAGATGGGAACATGGCACACAAATTTTGAGCAACACAGAGCATTCATAAAACTACAACAAACTCACCTAAAACATTCCTTTGTAAATTAGGATGGCTAATACAATTTAACTTACTTTATGCTTGTTTGCACTGTAGAGTCTGTGGTAGTCATGGCAACAGTTGTCGTGGTAGTAGGGACAGAAGTAGTGACTGGCGGTGCAGATGTAGTTGTTTTTCTAGTGGTGTAATCTAAAATCAATCAGAAAGCACCATTAGAACAAACAACAGGTGACGAGAGATGTTTGAAAAGGGATTGTGCATGCACGTTCAGGGCACACAACAGGAGTGACACCAGTGGTGGATTTAGAGGGGGGGCAAGGGGGCCATGGCCCCTCCTAAAATTCTCCCATTTTCCATTTGGCAGTACGGGGATGCGAATGTCTGACGGGCAAAATTCTGGCTAATACTCTGCCCTGGCCCCCCCTAACTCAAAGTCCTGGATCCGGCCCTGGACACTGTCTGGAATGTGCACGTACTTCATGGACAACTCTTGGTTTTACAGTCTTGATTTTGCCCTTGAGTGAAGAAATAATTCAAGCTCTGAAATACGGCAAATCAACTTTTATCATTTTCTACAACACTAAGTACAGAGAGCTTATGGACAGTATGTCTGGTGTTATAAACCATCTAGAACTACATGTAAGATGCTTGAAAGCTTGACGATGATGCTTTGAAAATAATTTTATGGCAAACTTAGACAATGGTGGGAACACGGTGGAGTATGAGGACCAATTCCAATTCTAATTTCACTGAAGTGGTTACCCAAAGAACATGGTCTCAAAACTACAATCCAGAAAAGAATCAATTACTTCACAAACCACGCTTTACGTGGACCCGATAGCCAAACAAGATTTGAATGAACATGGATATCGATGACAAGTCATTCACAAAACTGAGAATACAATTTGATGAACAATGTTTGGAGCAGATCTCTGTTTAACACTTTCTTCCCCCGATTTACATAATTTATGTTGCTGGTTATACAGAGCTCAGAGCATTGGAAGACCTCAAGTCAAGCAAAAGCTTATTCAGACATGCTTGAATAAATGAGACAAAGCTATACTCTAAAATAAGCTTAGTGCCATCAAATTCATCTGAGAAAAAATAACCATTTGGCGTTTGACTGATTTCATTGTTATAAATTCTGTTGCACTCGCAACAAATTGCTGTAAAACAGGGTGTTGAGCAGATGCGACTGAACTGTCAGCATTTCTAACCAACAAGAAAGAACGTAGAACAGACTTACTAGTGACTACAACTTCTATGGTGTGCCTGGCTCTGTAGGGCCTACCCTGAATGTAGTTCTCACCCTCACACTCATACACATAATTGGGTGAGGAAGTCACGCCAACACTCAGAGTTTTTCCACTGTACACCTTACCAGCAGTTGTCTCATTCATTATCTGGAATTAATGTAGTTTCTATAGTCATATTATAAGTCACTTGTAAGTGGCTCAGTGCACAATCAAAATGGTATCATTGTAATGGTTGGCAGTATATAGCACACTCGGAGAACCAATTACAAAATGAATAGAACAACGTGCAACCACTTTCAAATTGTCAAGAAACAGTTTAAAAAACAATTTAGTTTTTAACCATCTGGTGTCATTTCTTGTCAATCAGTCTCAACAGGCACTAAGAAAATAAGTCTTGAGTACAGGAAACTGCAACAAAGTGTGTGAAAAGATCTCCCACATGACCAGAGTACTTGTCAGCAACATTGTAAATCAACCTATGAAATACTACGAATTAGCAAATATTGACTCCAGCAGACACGTCCTACTACAATATATTGACTCCAGCAGACACGTCCTACTACAATATATTGACTCCAGCAGACACGTCCTACTACAATATATTGACTCCAGCAGACACGTCCTACTACAATATATTGACTCCAGCAGACACGTCCTACTACAATATAGTTATGTAATTCCCGGATGGCTCAAGATCTACATTTTGTTACCTTCCCTACATACAAAGCCAAAGCTACAAACGTGTCACACCTTACTAAACAGGTAAGCAGCAAAACAAATTTTAGCCATCATGTACACCACTATTCTTCAACTCGTTTAGTCATGTGACTAACAACTACCCATCATGCATTTACTTCTTCTAGATCCCCTCCCACTCACCGTCACCGTGGTAGTGCCCTTGCGACCCTTCTCCCATCGGCGCCAGACCAGGCTGGGTGGAGGGAAGGCTATCACTTCACAGTGTAGCCTGGCAGTGCGACCCAACTGGACGTACAACCGAGGGGGGCTGGAGTGTTCAGTCACGACCTTCACTGGAGCTGAAATATACAGTGTTCACATCGTAGAATGAGGTGGAATAAATACAGTTAACCTCACCCCACTTTCATACAAACCCACTTGAAAACCATGTTCCGTGTCTATCAGACACCAGTCTTCATTGATATTGCGTTTTGTTTATGGAGTAAATTTGGTAATACTGTATCAAATTGTTTTGCAAGATGGAGAAGTATTTCACAGCCAAGGAAAGCAACTCTGAGAATAGGCCTATTTACATGGATGTTTTAATCGCCATTTTCATTGCTATTGTAATCATTATTTCAACATGCCAAGTAAAATCCAGTCTTTAATCAACACTTCATTACCCACTAAATATAGAGGATTTTATTTGCTAAAAATACAGGATTTTACCCTACAATAAATCACTCGGGCCACCTGCACTGAGATACGGCTCACCAAACCCATGTACGCTTCATGACATTGTTTTGAGCAATCAGCCTTAGAGCACAAAATATGAATTTTTTTTTATTTATTTTTGCACACCACTAAGATGTAGTCGTTTACCTGGACTGGCCGACAGCATCGAAACCCCCTTATTTGCTAAGAGAGGGCACGTTATAAAATACCGCAGAATATAGTGGAGAAAATCGTCATGTAAACAGTCGCAGATTCATCATTTACAACCAAGCATAAAAACAGCGAACAGCATAAAAATCTTCATGAGCAATTTGCTGCTAATATCAAGACAAGCTTGTTACATTCTTATACTCCATCTCAAGCTTTGTACACCAACATTGATGCATTGATGTTTTGGGGATTGCACTGTGCCATGAACACTAGCAGTAAACAGTTGGACTTACTAGTGATGACATGTCAACCATTCAATGGGATGTGAAAGATTAACTTTAGTGTCAGTTATTACAAGGTGTTGTTGTCAAAGGGTAAAGGTGGGAATTATATATCTTTTACTCAAATGTTCATCATTCTACCACTATAAGCACTTTAGTACATTTCACATCCTAGATAACGTTTTGAGTGCCACCATGTCATACATTGGACGACCCGACTAAGGTTCAACTGTCTAATTCACCACATTGATACATCAACATACCTCTAGGCATTGTGTTGAAATATCATTTGAACATTGAGTCATTGATAATGATCAACGAGAAAGAGGAACTATTTCCAGGAAATCAGTTCACTTCCTAGTGTTAGTTTCAGTACCAATGAAAACGTTCCATCAACTACATGGTATTGGTACAAGCAGACGAGCATAAAAACTTTGCCATTGCCCACTACACATTGCTAATTACATATATTTCTCACTAAGGACTGACTTCAAAATCAAAACCAACAGATCACATTTAGCAAAGACCTAAAGTACATATAATTTAATTGTTAAAAGAAAACAAAAGCAAACTTAAAATCCCAACCCATTGCTTTAACTTAACATCTCTATTACCAAGTTATAACTTGGTAAGCATTATGAAAACATAAACAACTATGTTCACAAACTAGCACAACCAACAACCTAGATGACCTCATAGGTCAAAAGAATGCACTACTGCTGCACTACTTTCATAGCTGGCTATAGTAGTAACCACAAGTTTGGCACTTCTGGTCCTCTGTGACCAGGACCTACTGCATTTAGAAAAGAATATTTGTGAAGCAAAACATGAATGTGAAAGCTAATCAAGACACGTATTAAAATAAAATTTATTTCCCTTTAAGTAAGTGAGCATGGATATCTCTCTCTTAACTTGCTAGCAGCAGTTCCAAGAGCTCCTGGGTGAACCCCTGAATGCAACTATTCTCTACAGGCCCTTACTAATGACGATGCATCAATGTTTTGGGCAGTTACGGGCAGTACGAATGGTTAACTTGGGTTCTGGATAAAAGTTAACAGTGCTAGTTATCAGCGCTAGTCAACAGCCCTAGTCAACAGCGCTAGTCAACAGCGCTAGTCAACAGCGCTAGTCAACAGCGCTAGTCAACAGCGCTAGTTAACTATGCAGTAAACAGGTGGATACAGCATAACGCTGATACTGAGGTGGTCAACTTCGAACATTGAAGTTATCACCAACTCCTATTGTCAACAACTAAAGGCCAATACCGTCTCCAATATTTGCTAATATTTTTCTCAAATAATCATCAAACGAGATAGAAATAATAACTCTTATGTCAATTATGATTATGTGAATATTTCAATAGTCATACAAAAAATTTAGAAAGCAAGGGATGAAAAAACAGCAATTTCTCAGTCTACTTCGAACGGACAGTAGTATTGGTGTAAAGAATTTTGTAAACATAAGTCACGGAAATTTAGTTGCTTTCAAAGCAAACCTATTTTTACTTGGCGAAATAAATTTCGCCAAGTATGTTGCTCTTCCACTAAGTTTGTTACTTGGCGGAATTCTTCCGCCAAGTATGTTGCTCTGACAGCAAGTTTTTTTTTTTTTTTTTTTTTT
>NMRA01000006.1:1070787-1135020 GCA_002633005.1 Phoronis australis | reverse complement strand
AGGTTGGTTTAGCTTCAATTGAACTAGACTGCAGCCTATTTCTTAATGATTTATGACATCTAAATTCGTCATATGAATGTTGTGATGTTGTTCATCATCGCCACCAACATCATCATATTCGTCATCATCGTCATCATCTTCGTCATCATCTCCGTCTTTTCCTTAATTTCGCCAAGTGTCGCTCAAGACTAGCCTTTTTCTTACTGATTTCGGACTCCTACGTTCGTCATGTGTATGTTATTAACTTCTTTTGTTCATCCTCACCACCATCTTCGTCATATTCGTCATCTTCGTCATCATCTTTATCGTCATCTTTTTGGTTAATTTCGCCAAGGTTCGCTCCTCGGAGCGCTTTCATTTAACTCTGTTGTTCAATACAGTACAGTGACTGATATCTTAGTAATATGCTGAATGTCAAAATCTTTAGAATCGAAAAACTTGAACTTTGACTTGAATTTCGTGTCCTATAATCAATAGACTGTAACAAACTGGCGAATATTTACCATAATATAACATCACGAGTTTCATAGACAAATAGTCATGGTTTTTCTACTCCCATCAGCTCTCATAAGTCAACCATCATCATAGGGGTTAAGGCCAGGTGCACAAAAAAATTTGTGAATGGAGTGTAGATTTGGCTGGGAAAACTTAGGTAGTTGTTTCAAATTGATATTTTGACTTTTGCCGTTTCTTTGTGATTTCTAATATATTCTAGGCATTACAAGTGAGGACAAGCCTGGAATGCCAGCTCTCTCTTTGTGCATAGATTTCTTGTCCTTATTTTGATTCAACATAAAAAATGTGTGTTGCTAATTAACTTCAAGACTTGTACAGTTGAAACTAAAATTTAATGGTACTAAAATTCTTCATAATATAAAGTTTGTTAAGTGAATAACAACAATCAGCTTATATGGCGGACTTTTTAGGTGAACAGTCACTCTCACATTACTCGTAGACTATATAGTGTAGTGTGGAACCCTTGAGCCAGGTCTCCTTCATCGCCTTGGTGTATAAGAGCATACGCCTGGTATTCCAACCGTATGCATGTTCTTAACAGCATAGTACTAAGTTATATAGTATAAAAACGTGCAAATATATTACACTAAAAAATAAATATTAATAACACAACACAAGATCTGTTATTGATTTTAAGGTCTCAGTGCAACTTGTGTTGAGATGTTTTCCGTGAATGGTCATGTAAACCACACATCAAATAGAAAAACCAGATCCTAACAGGCCTCCCAACATTTTACAAACTGGTCCAGACATTGTCCGACTTATTTTAAATTCAGCACTAGCAATATAAACTACAGTCAGGGATATTCAAGAGGTGCACTGTGGGCTGAAATCAATTGCCAATTTCATTATGTGACACACAGAACTACCCAAGACAAAATAGAATTACCCTGAACAGCAAAATCACCAAACTAGCATTGCTAGGACAATTCCCAGAACTACACAACTCATTTCACTTCAATTATTCATACAAGAGAATAACCAGGTTATGCAATCAATGGAGAGATTATCATGGCACAAAAGTTACCACAACTATGCAGTCTATAAGCCATTCCATTCTTCAGACTGAATTCTAGTGTGAATGGCAAATAAACAGCCTATATTCACATAGGTTTGGCATTTTCACATGTGTGGGTGGTCAAGAGAAGTGCCAGTAATATTAACCACCTTCAAAGTGAGCAACTGTAAACTAACACAAGTTTAGGTCACATGCATTTGTTGATCAGAAGAACAAGTAGTGACAAGCACCAGGCAATATTTTGAAAAATTGCGGAAGCCCCACAATTCTTATGTCCATCAACAGTTTGATTTCAACATAAGCATGAAGTTGCATGTTACAAACTGGGTACATTTTTAACATGGGGTACATTTTGTCATCAAAGTCTTGAGTTTAAGTCAACTTCAGTTTCAGCAAGTTACTTGCAATTTAACTCTTTCACAGCCAACTAGCCAGAATGTGCATTTCCCACAGTCCCATAAAATGTTGAGTATACACAGTACATAGGGTGCAATCTCCAAAAGCACTCTAAAACCGTTATTTGTTGGTGGACTGTTATGAAACTTTCAGGGTAAGATGCACACAAACACTATTTTATGATATTCTAAAACTATGACACATTAAGGCAGGCAGAGTATTCAAGCAAGATTTCAGGTGAAAAAACACTAAGAAATCTGAACCCCCAACCCCCAGACCCCTGTACTTAACACGTGTCACATCTGGCATTTCGAACTCGTATTCAGAATCAGAATCATTCTGAATTTGAGTCAGTTATACCTCGACGATGGACAGTGTAGAGGCCACTGCAGCTATAACAATTTGACAGTTAAGTAATCAATTGACTGGAATTTCTTCAAAAATGTTAAAAATATTTAAAAAAATTACTTTTATTCAGGAGTTGGTCAAACTATCTTCCAATATTATTAAAATGTACATCCAGTGCTTGATTTGGCAACCTGCAGCTTGCAAATACTACTTCACATTGCGTTTTGCGACCTGGGCAAATTCCAATTTTACCACAGCGACAATGATTCCCCGAAATTCGTTTCAAACTTTACACTACTAACACTTTTGCTAGATTTAATAACCTTTTTTCACAATTGTTCCATTTATTTTGTGAAATCAGTGTATTTGCCATCCTCAGCAGTCAGCGCATATCAAAACAATTGCTTAAATTACAATAGGAAGTAAACAGAGAGAAGTCAGAATTGTACGACAAAAGTAGGCAAGATCGGACCATGAAACACACACCCCAGTCGACATTTTTGCTGGCACTAAGGAATTCACTTGAGTTAGAAATTGTATGGTACATATCTTTAATGGAAAGCAATTGAAGAGGCAGGGATATTCCCGACCAGGTTAGAACCTGTGCCCTTTGGGCGCACCAGATGCTAAAAATGTGCCTTTTTTCAAAAAGTTGTGCCAACAGACTTAATAGTGCAATGACAGTTGTAACACATGGAACAGAAACCCTATGGCTAAGGGCAATCGAAATAAGAAGAGAGTCATGTTCATGTCTAACAGTAATATTCCTGATGATAAAAAGTGCCTTAATGGCATAAAGGAACAGTCCAAGAATATCCCTGAAGAGGTATACGTAATTTTCTGAGAATGGAGTATGGCTCAATCTTCTTTTTAGCCAACAACTTTGATTGTGTTTTGGAGACCTCAGATTTTGTTTGGCGACCTGGAATTTTTACCAAGTTGCCAAATGCGACTTGGCGTCAAGTGAAGTGCTAAGCACTCAGTCTGACATCCTTTGAAATTTAGGATTAACTAGGTCAAGAATGAGAAAGCAGGTAACTCCCAAATCGGCAAGTTTGACACTGACTGGGTAACGCAACCAAAGAGATGATCAAGAACTCTCAGGCAAAACATGAATACAGATGCATACATTGGAACAAATATGAAAAATTACAAAACAAATAGTGACTTGTGTTCATAAGAAATTTTAATTTGAAAACTTGCAACAACTACGGAAAGGATTGTGCTGATGACCACAAGTCATGCAATGTTCAGACATTGTTTAGAGTCATGCCAAATAAAACTATGAAAAAGTGCTATGGTTTATGTTTGACTGCTGAAAGTCAATGCGGGTGGACAGGCAATTCTGCAAATTTAAAAAGTTAGCCAATCACCCGTTAGAATAAAGGATTGAATCTTACCATCAACTCGTAATGACGCCTTTGTTGACGTGTCTTCCCTGCCGGTACCTTCATCTTTAGCTACGCACCAGTAATTGCCTATGTTACTAATCAATGTCCGGGAAATGGAGAGCGATCCATTGGCCTTGTGTAGCATGCAGTAGCGTGATAAACACTGATGGCCGGGCTCAGACGTCACGTAATTGGTGGCATTCTGAAACTTCCACTCAACTGTTACACCGGCTGGGCTGGTCTTGCAATGGAAGATGTGATAGCTCTCTACCATGACTTCAGCGCTCTCTGGTCCCTTCTGGACAATTGGGGCATCTACATATAACATTGAATGTTAACAGTCACTGCATGTCACAGATACAGACATTCGGTAAAATCTGCCCAATTAAGGACATATATGGCAGACAAGAAATACCAAATCAATGTTATGTACCACAGCTACCAACAGGCAACATTTTGAAAGATTATGTGAATTCACAACAATGTTCAAAAGGGGTGATTTTTTATCACAAATTGGTGACATTTTACCATGTTTATCAGGGTAATACATTTGTTTACTGTTTGGTCTATTTCAACCATTTATTTTCCATGAGGTTTTGATCAGCAGATTCTCTGTCCACCATATGTTAAACGCTGTCATGAGGTATGTATATACAATTATTATTATTATTATTATTGTTTTGCATGACTGCCAGGTGCAGGAAGCGCTATGGTAATTCTTCAGTCATGAAACACACTACATGGTGGATATTACACATGTATGAGCACGATGAAATTTTATTTTGCCAAAATTGTCCACAAAATCAAAAGATTTAAGGAGCATATTTTTTATTTAGACCACTAGCTAAAAAATAGGTCTCAGACTGTTCTTCAGTCAAAGTATGTTTGAACTAACAGTTTGTTATTGCTTGAGACCAGGCTATACAAGTTGACTTGTCATAGCCTGTAATATTATTTACTGATCATGGTCTCGAAAAATAACCAACTTTCTTTCAGTTCCTTCTGTAAGACCAAAAATCACTTCCCATATGAGTACGGAGCAAGTTGAGAGCAATTTTATAGTAGTGCGGAAACACCTCACCAATTTCGGACAAAAAAATTGACAGAATTGCCCATTTTTCTTTTTTCAAGGGCCTCTAATATTGTTCTGGGTGCACAAATTTTTCAAAATATAGTCCAATGGTGCAGAGCTTGAATAAGTCAAAAGCATTAATTCTGTGAAACATATCTTCTATGAAGAAATGAGAACGCCATATTGCATCTTAAAGTTATGTAGTACCCTAGAAAAATTCTAAATTTGGCCAAATTTGGAACATCATAACTGTGAAATGGGGATCAGATTCATGTGAAACTCTCAGATACTATGCTTTTTGAACAGTTCTCCAAAGTGTTGTAAGGAATTGTTTTTAGCATGTTCCAGTCTTGTATGAGGGACTATCAAACAACTAGACTTTCATGTCTCCTTTAAAAGTACTCAAAAGTTAGGCCTACACTAAATGGAGAAGAACAAGAACTCAGAAAACTGCAACAGCATTTCATCTACAATGCTGACATTAAACGCCACTCATAACATTGTTTTGCTGTCGACGTTCCTTCTCTTCTTGCTAAATTTTACCAAAAAGGACAAGGTCAAGTGACCCAATTGACGTCAAACTCGCCTTTCCACTTTCAGAAAATATATACTTTTACGGAGGTAAAATCTTTAGTTTTGTGGTTATTTGGCAAATTACACAGACTTGCCGATAAGTTCCTACAGAACCTTATTTGGTGAGATTACAGCGTAAGTGATAAAGATCAAAATTTAGTTTCTCTGACAGAACAAGGCACTTGATAAATTATTTTATTATTCGCTTGGTTAAAACTGCGTAGACGTCATATAGCTGGGCAGCAAGCTCCCATTGCGTGCTGCAAGGTAATCAACCTTTGGAAACAGGGAAAATGACAATTTTGGTAATTATTTTTCCATGATATAAGTGGAGAATTAACAAACCAATTGGTAGAACAAACCTACAGAATCAATGTCCATCCGAAACAGTATTTTATGGCATTGCATGGACGATGAACCCTATCCATTACATTGTTGGGTCAAATCAATAAACGGATATAAAAGCAGTAAAACATTTTGTCAAAAAACAAGTTTTGATTCAGACCTTTACCGTTATGAAATTGATCTCAAACTGTTACTTTGTCAACATGGGGGATGGGCTTGTAAGAAACGCACAGATGAAATTTCAAGTGAAATTGTAAGAATTTGGCCTGAATGAGTAACAAATTGTCATTGGAACATTTCCAAGCCCACTCAAAACAGGACCAATTTTATAATGGTAAATTGCCTAAATTAAAACATGGTTTTTCGACAGAAAGCACAGGCTCAAATGTCGTTTCAAATGACGTAACCTGATGTAAATTTCAATCACGCTTCAACTGGTGGTAACTTTGTCGCCATCTAAACTCTATCATAACAAACTGAAACACTGAATTTCGAACAAAACATCAGGATTACTCATGCAATAAACACTGATATAAAAATGTTTATTTCGTCAGTTCAAAGAATTTTCACTTGATGTTTTAATCTAACAGCATTCACAGCAGAACAAAACAACAAGCTAGGCAATAAGCCAAAGTGGGCTGTAATGGACAATGCAGGCAGTAAATGATTTATGCAGCACTGTTGATACAGCGCAGTCCACTGGTCTGGGAAAACAATCACGACAAAGAAGGCTTTTGTTGAACTTTCTATGTTGCTTCTTTATGCTTAGTACACTGATTCACGACTAGTAACCAGCCAAAAACTCAACGTAGATGATAATTCGCTAAATGACCTAAAATCAGTATCTGAATAAATGAATTGCCCGTATCATCAGTACTGCACTGATTCACCTTCGGTCCTGAAGTTAGTCGGTAATATAAAACGAATAGGTAGCCTGTGCATGATAACATTGGTTGGCACGGCAAACTACTGAGGCACTGGTTAGCTAACGGTACTTCTAAATTGGTAGCTTACCTGACTGTTCATTTGCGAACGTGTATTTCCGTACGAGCAGAAGAATCACTATTAAGTAATAGCAGCTACTAAGCGCCATCAGCTTTCAGTTCCATTGCATCTTCGCAATATTTTTCTCCTCTTGAAATCAGTCATTCGTGAGTTCTGAACGTCGCCGACCATGGCGACTTTCGGATGTTCTACAAGTACATCGTCGCCAACAGTTATTTCGATAAATCGATTACAAACTCCTTAGATGACTAACGGAATAAGATTCCCACGATTGTAGCGACTTGACCATAAATAACTACGTAGTTTGTCGAAGTTTTCGTTATGGTTTGTCACACGTCTATTCTTCCTTGACATTCGTGCGCAACTGAGTACAAAGTTGTCTTTCTTTGCGCACAACAATAACACATGTTTCGCGGGCCTAGAGGTCGCTAGAAGCAGGACCCTGGATAGCCCACAGGACCTATCAGCACTCAGCCCGCCGTGATAGATCAAACCTGGGGGGTATTTACATAGGTGCTTGTGGAGGAGTAAGACGTGCCACTCAGATGGATGACCGGGTTTATCACGACCAGATTGCAGTTATTTGACTGATCGTAAACAGTTCGCAGACTTTCAAAACTCACAATATTCATTCCTGGGTTACTGGTGCCGCTTCCGACAACTGGGCCAGTGAATCACGGGATCTGAGTCCGTTTCTCGGTTATTATCAAGCCCGCACCCAGCCTAAAATGTAGGGGGGCTCGAATTCTTCGATATGCGGAACTTTTACTGACAAAAATCAACGGGGACTACCAAAAAACAAAAAAGGGCCACTAGGTTCAGGCCTGCCAATCGTGCACTCGCCCGAATTCCGTTCCCGTGGATTTTGTGGACTTCAGTTGTCTCGTCGGACTTTTTTTCACTGAGGCGGACTGTGACCCCTTTTCCCTAATCGCCAAATTGGGGTACTCGTGATAATTAAAAGCTTTTGCTTGTTAACCGACCTTGAGCTCACATGAGCCATTTGGATATGTTTTCAACCCAGACTTCTTGCCTCGTCAATGAAGGCACACTTTAATTTGGTTGGCTTTCAAAGCAATGTGTCATTAAAACAACGTCTTTTCCACTACCAAATACCCCCAACTGCCACTCAATATGTGTATAAGCTAAAAGTTGTCTCAAACAGGTTCTCGATTAGTCAAAACCGTTTATGCCAAAGCAGTAGCCTACACGTTGATGTGATCGATGCCTAATACCTCTAAAACGGGTTTGCAGTCGCGTTAAAACTACAATTAGACCTGGTTTTCTGGCTGAAAAAACGAACATTAAGCCTTCTACTCTCAAAATTAATCTCATGATATTCCTTACCATGACAGCTTTAATTCTAAACACTCATGCCATAAGAAGATAAACATCATCCGAGAGTCACAAACTTCGGCTTTGTTTTACATTTTGCATACCGTGATCCTATCCGCACTAGCTATCGCCACTGCTTCTGCCTCCTGGTCCTCGCCAATTTCCAACACCCCGAGAAACTACGGTAAAAAACAGCATCATCTAAGAATTAAGTAGATGGAACATCATCTCGGAAACTTCGGAATAATCTTCTTTCATTTTGAAGAGAGAAATGAAGCCTAAGGTCAGTATTCATTTCTTAGGGCCCAGTTAAGGAAAAGTACGCTTTGAAAGTTCACTAAGGATGTGGTTCCGGGATCCGCCTCAGTCGGGTACACTGGCTTAGAGACTGTTTCAAAATCCCTGTAAACGCGCTTATGCCTGTGTTTGTCGTGGCTATCCTACGGGGAGAAAGACAAATTATTTAGAAATAACCGAATTTCATCAACCTACGTCAAAATTCTCTAATTAGTCGAGAATAATTTTAAATTAGCAAAAATCATCCGGAGCACTTCTTTGCTGTTTGAACTATAGAGATATTCCCGAATTTCTACCTTCATCTGATCGCGATCCTGGAGCAGCATTCAATTTCTCGGAAGATTAGCTCAGTTGTAATTGTCAAAAACCGTTGGTGAATCGGTCTATTTTCGTACGTACATAAATATGCACGTAAACCAACGGAAGGCAGATGGAACTACAGATTTTTAGACTGCAATTAATGAATGTTTTTAGGCAATTCCCGAAACTGATACTTGAAGAGCAACAAGCAGAGCATGGGAGACGGGCATCCTCCGTTCTTTTTATTTAATTCTGGTTCGCACCAGTGGTATCCTGTGACGGTTTACATTACATAAGGCAGTCAAACGACAGTCAGATCGACATGTGTGAGTTTGATACGAACAACAGTTTCTTCATCGACCATAGTTTCCTATAACGATCTACAATGGAAATAATATTTTTGGAATTCTTTTGGGAATAGTCGTAAGATGATATTTTTATCGTTGAATGTTGTTTTTGTGCAATTCATAAATAGTGGTCTTCAATTTCTTCAAACTTCCGTACTTTCGATGACGGCCAGTGCTTTAGTTTTTATTCATTATTTTTTTAACACGGTCTCACATTTTGGTTGTTTGAGTCAATATCTTGATACTTTAGACCCTGTGATTTGCATGAACAAAAACTTTGTTTTTTTCGATCAATGTGAAATTTCCGCTAGTTCCCTTAGTGAGTAATTAACAGTGTCGGATTTATAGGAGGGGGGCAAAGGGGTAATTGCCCCGATCCGCCCCTCCAAAAGAGGGCACAGTCTGAAAGGGGGCTCTTTAATTAATATAAAATGATATATCATTTTAAAAACTGGGGAAGAGTTACAGTTGATTCCATCATTGGGTATCCCCAACACGAGACCTTCATCAAAAGATTTTACAAAATCAGGAAAAGAGAATCAATTAAACGGCTCTGTAGAGAAGACATAAATAAAAAACGATAAAAGGTGATAATGGATTAACGGGTCCCCTTCGAAGTCATGGACCACTAAATATGAAAGTACATAATTATGATTTAAAAAACATTAAATGAGCTGCAATTGATGTATTATCAGGGCTTATTCCTGTCAGGCCCCCAATTTATGTCAAGTGATAACCATAATAAAAAGCGGAGAAAGAGCGCTAGATGTGACTCCATTATCTCTTGCCAAAGGGGAATCCCTGCAGGTTTGCGTTTATTTTTTCTTGACTTTAAAAATCTGGAACAAATTTTCACTAAAAAATTGCTCATAATAAGTTTCTCAGACTTTTCTAAGTAACTATGGATGAGTCTCACGTTTTTCCCTTGTGTGGGTGGGCGCAGGTTGTTACAGACCGGTGCTAATAGCTTTCGGTGCGACGTTTGACTGAAGACTGGTTCGAGTTAATCCTTTATTAATCCCGACCGTACGTTTACAAGCTTTCTCAAACAAAACGTCAGACGTAATGTCTGTTTATGCTCCAGCCAGTGCTGCGAAGCCTTGACTTGTGATGAACCTCTGAGACACGTTCAGCAACTGTTACACTCGTCGATTCAATAACCTGCTGTCTCTATAGCTGGCTCTCTATTGACTATCGCTGTAACTGCTGATTCTCTTCACTGCAACTCTTTAACTGCTTAACTGCTTTTCTTCTAATTAATTTTCTTGAGCTTACTTGATCTCTCTTGAACTGACTTGATCTCCCTAACACAAACCCGTGCTTGTGTATTAATAGCCTAGTGCATTGTTCTGGAACTTTTCATCAATTCAAGCACATTCTAGAACTTTCATGAATCTACCAAACCATTCTACAAACATATACCAGTCTCAAGAATATTCCAGACTGTATTAATCACCGTCATGCTAAAGCCTTCTAGAAAGTTCCACACTATACTGTAGTAAACAAATTACATCATCACTACTGAACTCAGTCTACTAGAAAGTTCCATACTATTCTGCAGTAAACAAATTACATCATCATTGTACTTAACTCAGGGGTCATGCCAATGAAAGAGAACAGCAAAACAAAACAATACAACTAAAAATACTGTCAGACTATATTCTGACAATGAGAGTATATTTTCAAGTGCGTTGAAACGATATGTACAGCAAAAATGAGAGACCATTACCAAAAGGGTACTGGTAATGGCCTCCAAAGGGTAGATCCAACTCTGGTAGTTTACAATTTTCTTTCAAATTTCTCCTTTCTACATGTTTCTCTTCGCATTTCTTTTCTCAGAATATGTACACCCGAACATGGGACGGAAAATGACAAACATTGTGACGATTGAGCGTGCATGGGTATGCGGAGTACGGTACAAGTGGCAATAAGATAAACTTACTTTGTTTCGTTTTTATTTAGTGAGCTTTAGTTGAACGTTTTGCTTGGATTTTCTGTTTTTTGAAGCAGGGGCGGATCCAGGATTTTGAGTTAGGGGGGACAGGGTAGAGTATTAGCCAGGATTTTACCTGTCAAACATTCGCACCCCCGAAGTGCCGAATGAAACATGCGGGGATTTTAGGGGTGCCATGGCACCCTTGACCCCCCTTAAACCCGCCACTGTGAAGTTACACTGAATTGGCCGATCTAGTTATACTTCAAGTCCCATTTTCTTTCTTTTAATTGCTCGAACGAGAAATAAAGACATATGTGATTAAGCCGATTCAAATCTGTCCTTTTTACAGATGAGATTGCAAATGACCTGCAACTATATAGTAAATGTCTAAAGGGCTTCCCAACTGTTGTACTTACAGTGGCGGATCTACGGGTGGTGTTCAGGGGGCTTAACCCCCTTGGGACAAGATCAAAAATAATAATTAAAAAAAGAAAAGAAAACGTCGCCCGCAAAACGAAAACGGCACTACCAGCGCTGGGTAAACCCCATGTAAATCACCTGGAGCAAATTGAAGGGGGGGGGGGGTTCATCCTGAAAAATATATTTTTTTTGTATTGTGATTTACTGTAATCTTGAAAAGCAACGCATTTCGAGTTTTCTGTGGTACCGCAACCCTGACATTCAGGTCAGGTGAATCGACGTCCATGCCTTGTCACGCTTCACACGTTTGTAACTTGAATTTGACTGGTGTATAATAAAATTGTCTTGCGTACGGTGTACGATCAACTCGTTTTCCGAAGAATTGTTTAGTCATGTAAGGGCCGTTGTGGCAAGCGCTGTGGCTTCGTCGCGAATACGTTACAAGATACATCCTTCTAAGTTAGGCCTATACAAGGAATGAACCCGGGGAGCACTCACATTGACAAGGCAACCGTATCCGCGAACAGTGTACAGTGCCAGCAATTGCGGGTGGCTGTTCTTTCTCAGGAAAATCTTGCGTGACTCGCGCGGTGTTCATGGGCCTTCTAAGGAGCCCTCAGGTCTAGACCTCAGCACTGACCTTCCTACCCGCAATAAACGTCACTCACGCCGTCTTCTTTTCCCGGAATTTCCGCAGAAAGGCCCACCCGATGAAATGCCTATGCCTATGGGCGGTTACATCTTCGGGTTTCAAGTGTTCAGACACAGGGACGTTTATTCGGAATTTTGGAAGAGATGCAAATTCAGTGGTCCTGGGATACATCGTACGTCTTTGACAAAAGCGCAAGGTTTGAAGCAGTCCTTGAAGAACGGGTCAAATATAGTTGCGCTTGTAACTCGTTTGAATGGATTTGACAACCTCCAGGGGCTTAGTGACAAGCATTGAGAACAAGTATCAAAGATGTCTGGGTTCATATGGTTCCAAGACACTCAAACCATAGCTGAGAACATTGAATCCGATCAGATATTCAGACTCCAGTCGGCAGAGTCCAGACACCGGGCTACTACGCTCCTGCAGAAACACCCAGTAATACATTATGATTCTACACATTTTGTACATAACGTCGGTTTTTTGATTTACTTTTTTATTTGATGCTTGTCAGTGTACAGGGACAACGAAATAAAACTTGGGACATTCCAAACTGGCCCCGGTAGTAGAGTCTACGAGCGCACAGAAACTAATTCTACTGTATTTCCATTTGGCTTTTTATCTGCTTTATAACCAAAATCCGATGTCACTGAGTGCGCGGTTGTCTTTCTTCCAGTGAGTAGGCTTACTACAGAAGAGCTATGGGAATACCCTTCCTAGACCGGCCCGCACCCGTCTCACAGCAGTTGACTACCAGGTTTTCGAAAGACTACAGGCAGATGGCCCGGGAGGCTGTCATTTCCGGTTGTGTCATTAGCACTGAGGATGAGGAATGCAGACCTAGGCTCACTGGAGGATCGAGTGCATTTCTATTTTGCATAGCGTACTTTTGGTCTCACGACAGACATGGTCAACTTTCCTCTGAGCCATTAAAAACGTACTTCTAGTCCGCCGACCAGAGCCGGAGGCTCTCGGCTAGCTGGTTTTGTAATATGTTTTCACCACAGTGTGCTTTAGTCAATACCTTTGGTCTCACGGCAGATCGAGTATTTTTGTAGCGATATTAGCTCATTAGCTCCGGGTAAGACGATCGAGCTTGCTCCGCCGGAATCACCGCGGAGTCAGTCGGATCATGACGCCCCGCCACGCTCCCCATGACAATGCCATCTCAACTAGCAATATGTAAATCATTGCAAAGAAATACCAGTTTTCCCCAACTTTCTATCCCCATAAACCATTTTTAATATAAATAGGAAACGATTTAATATCATTTTTACAAAGGTTAGCGGTTTAGACTAATCTTTGTTGTTTCAACATCGCGGGCCGGCCGGGCCACGACAGCCGCGCCGAACCAGTGGATGAGTCGCGTAATTGTAACAATACTTGTATGAGATGGCTTCTATAACTGATGCGTTAGCTGTGAAACTACCTAAAACAAAAATGAAATCTATTTTTGGAACCAACTTATCCTCAAAATGATAGGCAATGACCATCGCCTCTGTTGGTTCGGGCCAACAGAGGCGATGGTCATTGCCTACAAAATGATAGCCAAAGCAATATGTACGCCCCAGTTCAGTCATCCCGCCGATCGCTTTGAGCAGGCCCGGCTACTCGATCCGGTCATCATTCAAGATTCAAGATTCAAGAAGCTTTATTTAACGTCGTTCGGAGAACAGATTAACATTAGCCAGTTGGGCTATTACTACGACTTTAAATTTAACAGAAAAACATGAAGAAAATGGAACTTAAGTTAGAGGCGGAGAATAACAGAGACATAATTGTAAATAAAAGTAAAGTTGTCGTAATCGCTAAACTATGTACTTGGCTATGGTCAAATGAGCATAAACAATAATGGGTACACGTCACGGTGTAAATGCTATAATCTAGATAAATCATAAGAGAAACGAGTGTATACACTAATTACAGTATAACCTGGAGTGTTCACAAAGAGAACAGCTGCATTTAGGACCAGTCCAGGTCCGAAGCAGTCCACGGAAGTGAAAGACTCTGTTGTGCGCAACAGATTCGGCAGACTGTTCCAGACCCGAGCAGCCTCGAAGCGAAAAGATTGTTTTCCATATTTAACAGATTTAACTTGAGGAAAAGCTAGAAGGTTGCTGTAGCGGAAGGAGTAATTGTTTTCTTGCTTCTTTACAAGTGAAGAAAGTGTCTTGGGTGATTCACCAAGAAGGATTTTAAATACTTCTATTGCAGTAAGTCGAAGTCTGTGTGAGGTGAAAGGGTGGTTTGTTAGCTAGAGAGAGTAGTTGGTCGTGCGTGCTAATGTCGTCATTGTAAACAAAACGTAGGGCTCTGAGCTGAAGTTTTTCTAGTTTGAGTGTATTTTCTTTCGAGCAAAAATGCCATAGGGGGCAGTAGCTGAAATTTGAAACGACGAAGGAGTGAAAAATGGCAAGTCTACCCTTAATCGTAAGATGGTGTCCAATTCTTCTTAGAACGTTTATTTGTTGTGAGGCTCTTTTGCAAATGTTCGAAATATGGGAGTCAAAAGTTAAGTTGGTATCCTATGGCTATTCCTAGAAGTTTAACTTTCGGCTCACAAGCTATCGCAATTCCTTGGAGAGGGTTCTACAGAATGTGTTCAAAGTTTTTCCCTATGCAGATTGCTTGGAATTTGCCAGGATTTGCTTGCATGCCATTTACAGCGAACCAGTTGATGAGTGATTCACTATCTTGTCTTAGGGATTCAGTAACGGAGAGTGGTTGTTGTCGGAGAAGGAGAGGGTGTTGTCATCTGCGTAGTTGAACAGTGTAGTCGGATTTTTTTCACAACGAAAGAAGAAGATGTCATTGATGAAAATATTAAAGACGGAAGGGGTCCCAGGATGGATCCTTGAGGTACACCCTTGTATACATGGCCCCATTCACTTGAGTGCTAGCCTAGTTTCACTTGTTGTTTCCTGTTGGAGAGATAATTCCCAAGTAGGGCTACGGCATATTGTCACGGTCATCAAATTTGTAAGCTTTAAGTTTGGAGATCAAAAGGGAGCTTTAGAAAGATCCATGAGTACTTCTGCAGTGCATTTTTGTTCATCTTGGGTTTTACGCCAGTCTTCAAGAGAGCTAAGTAAGGCCGGTAGTGCTGCAACTAAAGTCAACACGGAAGCCAGGCACCAGTAGTCATTAAAAATATTAGATTCAAAATGGTTTGACATTTGATTGAAAATTAAAATAGTGTTGGAGAATGAGTAAGATCACACTAGATTTTACAATCAAATTTCTTTCACAGAACACTCTGAGCAAATTTACTTCATCTTGGTGTGCTCGCATTCACTCTGTTTAGTCGGCCGGTGTTGGCCGGGCTTATCCAAGTAGAATAGTTTTGCATTTATCCGCAAGGTGGCCATCGTTTTGAAATTATCTCCCTTCGTTACGCTGTATCCAATATGCAAATGAGCAAAACAGTGACAAACATTCAAGATGGACGAACACTGGAGGTAAGTGTTTGGTAATTCGAGCATAAAACCTTGGATAAGTTACCCTTTTCTTCTTTTTAGAATTTTCATCGGCGTCCAGGTTGAAATTTGGATGTTTCATAGTCAAATACTTTCGTTTGGCTTGATCGTAAACGGTAGTATTTGAGAAAACTGATCAACTGTGTGGGCTGTAAAAGTTGTTCTGCATTGGAAATCAATGCTGCAAAACGCTTCCCGTTGTCAAAGACCGAAAGATGAAAAATTGTCACACTGAACTTCAACTGTGTCACAGTAATCATGGTAAACGGAACATTTCATTAGCATTTGTCTTTGATTATGTTAATAACCGTTGAAAAAGACGGCGTAAACTTTTAAGAAAGGTGAATATTAATGTACCTGTTAACAGTTAATGATCGAGTTGTCAAATGAGACAGTGACATGATTGAGTGACAGTGTCACTGGCAGTCTTGAGCAGTTGAGGCTCTTCATTTATCTATATTTTTCCATTGGCCCTCTTGAGGCAAAAATTGGTTATTTACTGTCCCAGTTTTTGAGGAAAAGGTCTTCACTCTGTTTGTCGTCTCTGAGTTACAAGCCTATTGATTTATAAGTGGAGTAGACTTAACATCCGGCTAAATTATACAGACCTCCAGGCTTCGAATTACGCACTGACCAGGTCTGTCACTTGGTAATGAAAGCTATGTATCAACATATAGAGCTGGTGCAAATACACTTGCAAATCTGGTATTCCGCCTACACTTGCATTACTCATTTCATCTGCATGTTTCTAAAAAGCAATTGTAAAAATGCCGTCTACCTACAACATTCTCTGGCTTTGTCAGCTAGAGAGGTAACTCTGTCGTCAACTTGAATAAAAAATACTTGTGACTCGTGCATTCTCCATGGGCTGGATTTATGCAACATGATACTGACATCTTCACCGAGCAAAATTTTCTTAGAAATTTAATTTGTTGTTAACAATTAAGTCAGGTCCCTCGATCACCCAAGGGGAAAGTTGCTGACAGGGGAGTGGGGCCGATGTTCGGCTCCGAAATTGAGGGATTGTGGGCCCTGCAACTTACGTACTAGTAACAAAGTGAAACCAGCTTCAGTAATTGGTTGTGAACTGTATGTAACTTTGTGGTAGAAGAACAATAAGCTGTTGATTGAAGCATCCACCAATAGATACTCTTTCTCATGTCGCTGAAGGCCGACGCATTTTATTGCTCCACAAATTTAACATCACAACAAGGCTTTTATGGTAATTTTTTGCACCATAACGTATTTGCTTTACAGAGTGAATTTTTTAATGACATAAAATGTCAGAGTTTATTTTGCCACTCCAAAGCTGCATACAGTTTTATACCAAGGCTTAAACCAACCGTGATGCGTGTCTCAGAGTTACATAATTATAAAGAGCTAAATAAGAATTAGTAGTGCCAAAATATTAAATAATTCTTTCACACTACAGAGCAGTGACATCTGGCTACCAGTTTTAATGCTTCTTTTGTTTTCCCTGATTTCCTGATCATAGCTTTGTAGAAAAGTACCTTTAACTGTGATATTATCATGTTTGCTTCATTTTAGATGCTATATTTTTATTTCAGGTTATGTTTGCTTGAGAACTCCAGTGAAAGCTGTCCAGTATGACAATACCAAGATTAGGAAAAGTGGAGACGTAAAGAAGGACGTTGCTTTTTGTGCTAGATTGGGAATTATTTATCTTTGAACTATTTGTACATGGACATGACTTGCTGAGTTGACAATGAATCGTTACCACGTGTCTAAACAGTTGGGAGATGGCACGTATGGCAGTGTCTTGTTGGCGACGACAATAGAAGGTGGGGAGAAGGTGGCAATAAAGAAGTGAGTAGCCAGGAAGCTTCCCCTCTCAAAAATATTCAAAAATCATGCGAAATTACCCTTATCAAGTCAAAATTTCCCCTCTAAATGATCAGAAATTCCCCTCATGGTATGTAGTATGCCATTGTCATAAAAAGCAGTGCAACAAATGAACCTCACAAGCATTCCCCTCTTCCCAGTCTTAGTCAGTAAAAATGCCGCAAAAATTCCCCTTTAAAAAGGTACAGGCACCTTTTCTCTCAGGTGAGTGAAGACCCTGTTGATGTAAATAATTGAGTTATTCTCTCACATATTCAGACAGTTGTCGTGAATATGTTCAATCTAGCTGGAAAAGCAATAATTTGTATCCTACTGTGGATCTGTGTTGAGCTGCCATTTTCTATAACTTTGCAAACTAATACTTGTTGCTATCGAGGGACATCATGTCATATGTCTTCACTAGTTGCAGCTATAACACCCTGATCTCATCTCATAGTTGTACCCTGGTTCTCAAACGTTATAAAACGCTGGCACTTTATGTGAACAGTTAAAAGTGTCCCTTTTGCTGGCTGTTGGAGCTACCCTAAAACTGCTGTGAGGAAACAAACTACCTGCTGTCGAAAGTAACCCCTTCATGGACAGCTTGTTTGACTAGCTAAATTCCTTGTGGTTTCGTTAGCACTTTATCCAATGACACTGTTGTCATTTTTGCCTCTAAAGTAAACCTTGTATCACATTCTGTTTCAATGTCTATTTATGTCACCGACACAATAGGTTGCTTTTCTACGCTTGTTGGCTAGACTTGGTTTTGAAATCATTTTTTATTGGCTAATTCTTGCTTTTTGTTTTATTTCTTAACTTCTAGTGGTTGCAGCATGTCTCTTGTTATCCACACCAGTATTTTGATTAATGTATTGGTGTTACTTTTCAGAATGAAGAAGAAGTTTTACTCTTGGGACGAATGCTTAAGTCTAAGAGAAGTCAAAGTGAGTGTATTTTTGTGTTCCTTTCTCATGATGACCAACTATTGTTGGATTTTGATTTCAAGAATTGCTGCGAATATGATAAATTGAAAACGGAGTTCAAAACTCTAACATATTGGGTGAGTTCAAACACCTCATTGAACTACCGTATATTTAAACCTCTGGGATGTGCAGATACCCAGCTTGATCTTAAAGTGTAGAGCAGTACTAATGCTAGGGTCTGTTCATGCCCCTGGTAACTGGGGAAATATTGCCCAGCCCGTTTTTGTCAGCCTTGTAATTGAGTGCTTGTCCTGCTGAATACAATTTGATTTAACCTGTATATTAAGTGCTACTAATGGTTGTATTCTTTGTATATCAACATTTGGGAATAATGCCAAGGAACCTTTGTTGAACTCTAGTGTATGCCCTGTTTATGCACTGCTAATTCTTTGTGTAATCCCATTTAAGAACTGAATTGCCTCATGAATACAACTGGCAGGGTTTTATTGTACAAATGGATACTTGTTATATTACTACAACTGTTGCTGTTATTGGTTGTGGAGGAAAGGGTAAATTATATCCACTCCATGGTCCTCTAAATACAAATGTATACCACCCTGTGTCCAGATAAACATCTGGTAATTAAAAAAGAACACTGTCAGATTATTGCATTGTGAAATGTCCCTATAGATTTAATGCAAGTCATTCTTTAGCACTTGTTGCAGCTCATTTTGGATGACTTGATTAGCTGCTTTTTGGTCCCAACTACATAATGCACTTGTGACGTCACATTTTTAAGATACGAAAACAACTGTAGGCTTTTGGTTACGTTACAACATGTTTAGATTTTAACAAATTATTTTATTTGATTTGATCTAATTCATGAAGTTTACTATCATTGGTAATCGACCAGATTTAGGGAGGTGCTTTCCACTTGGGAGTGACTAAAGAAGCACCAGCTTATGCGTATATTAGGGATGTTTATGACTGTCTGGAGTATTTTGACTTTGGATATTGTGGTGGGCCCCACATGATTTCCTAAATTCACCAGTGTAACCACTTTAGTATCGGTGTTTGGTTTACAAGTAAGTCCAACACATTATATTTAACATGAGTCTTGGCTCATGTTAAATATAATGTTGATGTATCAATTAATACCATGTTGATAAGTGAAGGACAGTACCTTCTCCCCAGATACCTGAGTATGCTCTTAGCACCAGTCTGCTTGTGTTTGCTGATAAGCACTACTACAAAACCATTTATTTGATTATGACTCTCATGCCTTAGAAACGGGTTGTATAACTTAACTACCATTAAAACAGTGTTTGGCTTATGTATTATAACAGCATGTGGCTATTGCTGTGATTGAAAAAATGAGATTATTTTAATCTATGTTTAGCTAGCTCGCAAAGTTTATATCCCATGTGATAATTCATTAAAATTATTAAATTAAGTCGTATCAATTGGAGGGTGGTCATTTCAGAAAGAAATCTTTTACCAATCAGTTATTCTTTACATCCCAGTCATTCTGCTTTTAAAACAAATTTTTGTTACATTGTTGCTCACTGGAAGTTTGAATTACAGAAAAATTCTTCAGTTTAGGACACGATATGGCGGACTTGTGACATTTCATTTTGTCAAATTTCTCTACGAAATAGCGTTTTTGGAAATTCTGATTTGTTTTCAGCTTACTTTGTGTGATTTAATAATTCCCACCTAACGACATTTTGGTGAAAATTTTAACACTGTATCAAACCTGAAAAATAAGAATTTCAGAAGTTATTTATGTTGCGAATTGAAGAATTTTTACTGCAAAATCAAACAATGCGCACAGTGCGTCCATTAATAATAAAAACTGCATGACATGGTTTCAACAAGAATGCGATTTTTTAAATCCTGGTACCCCCCTTCCATCCTGAACCTAGGTTATTCAACTGTGGAAATGGGTGACTCTCCTGATAAAATATTCCTGGAAATGACATTCAGTTTCATTTAGTTATGGATTAGGGTGAGAAAAAATTGATCGCATAGGTAGGAAATACATGTCAACTTGTAGTAAAGATTTTGTCCATGACTTTCTTAATTTGCAATAAAGATATTTTCATTTTTGTTGCTATGAAGTTTTTTTGAGTGTTGCATTTTAAGCCCTTTCATCTGTCTTTTTTCCTGATTTTGTAGATTTTCTACAATATTTTTACTCCAATGAGCACAGCTAACAATTTTACAACTGTTGCATTCATGTCATAAATTTTCTTGCAAAAACTCGCATGAACTGGCCTTTTCTCATTATTTTTTGTGTGGCATGCATTTGGCCATTTGTAAACTGGCTTGTCAGTTGTTGATTGTGTTGGGTGGTGTTTCAGTCGCTACGGAAACTAAACCACAGTAACATAGTGAAGCTAAAGGAAGTGATCCGAGAGAATGACCATCTCTACTTTGTGTTTGAGTACATGAAGGAGAATCTTTATCAGATGATGAAAGACAGGTAAGAATTGCAATTACACGTTTGACCTCAGACTTATCTTAAAATTTAATTTCCCATGCTTGATATTGTTTTCCTTGTGTGTCTAATTTTGAAATTAACGGAAAAACCTGATCACTAAGAAATTATTGTCACTTAATGGTGTCTGAAATAAATCATTTTTTGGAAAAAATCTGAATAAAAATTTCACATTTTTGGACAAGTTTCGATGTTTGGGTGTTATGTTCCATATTCAATATTTTAAGTAATTTTAACAGACCCCACTTCTCAGTGTCATTGCTCTGCTCTATTGTTTTCCAAAAAATTGATGAAATTTTATTGTTGAGAAAGTTATCAGCATGAAATACTGGAATGATAAATACATAATTCTTTCCTGGTTTTATTTGCAATGTTCTCCATAAGTTTGACAATAATCAGTGAGTTTCTGCCAATTTCATGTCCTTTTGACAACCACTGTTAGGTTCATGAGCTTCCCCCATATTTCATTGGTATTTTGTTAATGTAAGTTAATACCCAGGCATGTGCGGGGTAACTATAACATAAATGGATATTTTAAAACATGACTTGAGCAAAGGTTTTTTGTTATAGAGTAATGGATGTATTGTGAATTTTTGCAAGAGCCTGCGTAATAGCTTTAGGTCTGAATATTACAAAAAGGTATTATTGTCAATTTTATTACTTGGTCTTGAATTACTACTGATCAGCTGTAATTTTACTTGGCTTGATCCAGTGAATTGGTGTTAGGGTCACTCAGGATGAGTGTAATTGTTTAATATTGTATTACATTGTTATTGTATTCTGTATTGTGTTTTAATGAATTTTATTTAAATAATCTCCTGTTGTTTGAAATATTGCCGAGAAATGTAAGTGCCAGCTATTGAGCACAAAAATGCAGGTACATGGACATGCGTATTGTGCATGAAAATGAAAAAGAAATGTCCCTGCTATAAAATTCTTTCAAATTGGACAGAATTCATGTTTATATACAGGTCTGAAGTGAAATGCCAGTTTGCAGGACCCAAAAGCAACGGAACGTGTCTTTCATTTGAAACAATGGAAATTTCATGATTACTTTATTTTTATTCAAAAATATGACGAGGATTAGCTGAATCTTGAAAGTTTTAGCTGGTTATTGGCTTAGAAACTTAACGGATACTATTTCCAGAATGTGCTAGGAGTTTGAGTTGCAATTATTCAATTGTCTCAAAAATTTATGCCAATTCCGAAGACAGATTTTTTACTCATAACTAGAAGTTGTATTCCATAAGAAATGAACAGCAAAAGTGCAAGGAGGTGGTGGGTCGGTGGGGCTACTAGAATTACCCAGTATTGTGGATGTGCTTACACTGTTCTTTATTAACTAGTTTGGTCTTCATATCTCCCCTTGTTACTATGTTGTTACTTTGCAAATCAAACAGAAGACACTGAGCTAATCAATAGTCAAAACACAATATACCTGTGGCCAATGGTGGCCGGCCTTGAGTGTTGTGGACAGACAATCTATGGTTGGACATGCATAATTCATGTCTCCATTGTAGCTCTCATTGGGTGTTAAATGAAGTTCTGAGGAGACTTGATTGTTAGAAACAATCATTGTTACTCTTACATGTGTTTACCTATCTAGTGAAATTCAATAAGTGATGTTTAAGTTGGTATATTGATAGCATTGATGTTGAGGGACTGGAGCACTATGGGAGTTCATGGTCAACTATGTAATTAAGTCAGATGTTTTGGAAGGAAGCAGTTAGTTTTGCCACTTTTGTACGTTTCTTTGCGTCCCTGAAATGTTCGTTGAATTGCTGCGCTCAGTTGCCAAGTATCAAATTTCCATCACAACATTGCCTCAGTGCCACATGTTTGTTTAGTGATGTCAACAACATAGTGGTCCTGTGCCTCTGAAATACTGTGTGACGAATGTCAACAAAGTCTAGTGAATTAACAAGTGGTTGTCCTCTTGTATACTGGTGCTTTTACAGTCCTTTAAACTGTAGTCCTACCACACAGTATACTGGTGCCTCTACAGCCCTGTAAACTGTAGTCCTACCACACAGTATACTGGTGCCTCTACAGCCCTGTAAACTGTAGTCCTACCACACAGTATAATGGTGCCTCTACAGCCCTGTAAACTGTAGTCCTACCACACAGTATACTGGTGCTTTTACAGTCCTGTAAACTGTAGTCCTACCACACAGTATACTAGTGCTTTTACAGTCCTGTGAACTGTAGTCCTACCACACAGTATACTGGTGCCTCTACAGTCCTGTAAACTGTTGTCCTATCACATACAAAGACAAAATAGCATTCCCCGTCGTGACGGCTAATTCTATTAACGGCCTGGTAGTAACTATGATTTAGGGGGTAATATCCTAAATACAAAATGGCTTAGCCATCTTACTAATGTTCCTGTTAATTCCCCTTCATTTGTGGTCATGAGGAAAAACTGCTGGTGATGAATACTGCTTCTTCCCAGCCATCATGACAGGGAATTGTGGGTCATTTTCTCTGAATACTTATGGCTTGTACTGCAGCTGGAAAGTAAAGCATTTGACGATGACATTTACTACGACTTGGTAGGATTAGGTTTAATATTGTCAGAAAGCTTTGACCTATTCAACGCACAGTTATGACAAAAAATAAATTGTTTTACTTTCTCCAGAAGGGAAAACAAACAATCAAGTGTTCTATTTTGTTGCAAGCATAGTTTGTGTTGTTCGGTGGCATCACTGAATGTACGGGTATTCAGTCTTTGATCAACAGAAAATTACATTGTTTAGGATACTGGTGATTTCTGGTTATTTCTGCTCTAATGGATACTGTCTCCTGTCATTTCAGAGACAAACTGTTCCCAGAGTCAGTTCTACGGAATATCTCGTATCAGATACTGCAAGGATTAGCTTTTATGCACAAGCACGGCTACTTTCATCGTGATATGAAGCCGGAGAATCTACTGTGCTCCGGCGCAGAGCTCGTCAAGATTGCAGACTTTGGTCTAGCCAGGGAGATTAGGTCAAGACCTCCCTACACAGATTATGTGTCCACAAGATGGTAAGTCTTGAGCTAGGTAGAGGCTGTGCTGAAGTTAGTGGACATTTTGCTGCACCTTATGAATAAGCTGTAGATGCCCTGGTTTTCCGCAATAGCACAAAGCGGACGAAATTCATGGGATTTATAGGAGATATTATAATTCTATTTTTGGTGTTCAATTTACTGAAAATTTTAATCCAAGAAAGACTCTTTCTGGCCACACATCCACATGCAGCAGACATGTTTAATTAGTTCTTCAGGCCTTCTGAAGGTGGTGTACTGTTCTTTTTGTGGTTTGGAGAAACAAAAAACCTGACATTCAGCTTATTGGTAAAATGCAGCTACATGTGCAGAAACCTCTACATTTATTTGTCACTTTGAAATAGTAAAATGGAATTCGCTAATTTACAAAATGGAAAAATCGGATTTAAAGATGCTGTGTCTCATTAAAACCGTGAATATTTAAATTTGTAGCAAGCGCCACCTAGTGACTTCCTGGAGAACTGTGTGTACAAGTACAGTCAGGAAAAAGAAAAAAATTGTAAATAAAATGCAGTTTTAAAGAAAACACGACAACTGATACTCTGAAAACAAATGTGAACATATAAAAAACCCTAGTAATTCCAAATATTACACAATTGTTACTTGATAGCGAAAGAAACAAATAATAAAAACTGTGCCTTGTTTTATTAGGGTAACGGTGACATATTACCATACCCATTTACATAAAAATAGTCTTGCAAAACGAGACTTTCACGAGATTGTACTGGTAACTGGTTCTCGGATGGTTTCCGGCACACCAGAAGACCCGGGATTCTTTGTAAACTAGTACTTCATTTGCGTATTTGTAATTTAAAGAGACATAGCATTTTTAATCTGAACTCTATACATTTCACTTTTTTGATTATGGAAAATCATGTTTTCTAACTCTGTACAGGATTTGAGTTGATTGAATGAAATGAAATGTTATTAGATGTATAAAACTGACACGATTAGTTACTTCAAAACAAGTACTACAGTCTTTGAAACATTTCTGCTTGGCACGTTTTTGGTGGAACATTCCCTATGGGTATTGTTGTTTGCAGGTGGGGAACAGCTTAATTTGAGTGAAAATATAACTCTGCTCTCATTTACTTTATTGTTTTTTGTTGACTTTTAAGTGTTTAAAATTGACTCTGCATGTTAAGAATTGAATCACTACATGACATTGATATAAGGTGCAGTCACTCGTGGCATCGAGAATCAGATACTTGTGACACTAGCATTGAACAGTGTGACTCTTTGGCTTTGTTACAATCTGGCTCAAATTAAAGCCTAAAGACCGGCTTTGTGTTTTGCATCATTCCCTCTACTTTCAATCAAAGAGAATTTCATCTATGTTTCTATAATCATTTTTATTGTGTTGTGCCTTTAGAACTTTGAGAATCGTCTTTCCAAAAGGTGCTCCAGAAACGAAATACAACAAAAAACTGAAAAATGTCAAGCTCATGAATACAAACCTATTTTTACATGTTAAACAGCCCTCTGTGGTGAGTGAGCTGTATTGAGTTGTGTTGATGTTTTAGGTACCGTGCACCTGAGGTGCTGTTACGGTCCACCAGTTACAGTTCACCGGTCGATATCTTCGCGCTTGGCTGCATCATGGCTGAGCTGTATACACTCCGCCCATTGTTCCCAGGAAGCAGCGAGATTGATCAACTCTTCAAGCTGTGTTCTATTCTGGGTACACCCACCAAGGTAGGTCCTTTGTTTGTGTTTTGACTGTGATGTACTTTAAGCTGGTAGTCCCAGACTTTTACAGTTAATAACAATTTAACGAATTTTCGATAATGCTGCATTTGGTGTATAAAATGAAGGGTAGATTAAAGTTGATATGTAAGTAACATGTTACAACTGCAAACTATCTCCTGGAGCTGTGCAAGCTTACATTATTGTCTGCGGAAATGAAAAGTGGTGTTTTTTACACTCGAGGGATGACGTGCACTCCTGATCTGTAGTGCCACCTATATTCTGATCTGACAGCCTCTACCTTTTCACACTGGCAGATCTAGGATATCACGGGAACAACCCCTTCGTGGGGCCCTAAAAATGACATTCCAGCACCATTTTTTGCTCATGCTTGGAAAGGGGATCCGGATACCCCTAAATACACCTGTTTAATTTCCTGTTCACTCGCTTCACTATATCTTGATGTGTCTAAGCTGATTGGCTTTTTGATCACCATTTCTCCTCGTTGTTCTCTAAGGCTTGTCTGTTTTGGCAATGCTACCTGGCCTGAGATATAACTTATTCGTATTCCTTCATCTTTAGGCTGATTGGCCTGAGGGTCACCAGCTAGCTGCTGCCATGAACTACAGATGGCCTCAGTGTGTACCACAGAACTTTAAGGCACTTATTCCTAGTGCCAGCAATGAAGCCATACACCTCATGCGAGACATGTTGGCCTGGGATCCCAAGAAGAGACCAACAGCCGCGCAAGTAAGTGCTTATGTCGAAGTCGAATGAAGTGGGTCATGGTCACCTGAGGTTATGTGTACTATAACAAGTGCATGCTTTGCTGAGTAGGAAGTTAAAGTGTCAGAACATGGTCTGTCTGGGAATCTTGATAAAATCTGTGAAGGGATTCATTTCATTGTTGTGAGTAATTATTGATTAGGGAGAGGTCATGGTAGAAGTTGTAATGCAATTGGTGTTACCAAGGATTTGAGTAATTGGGCTGTATTATGCCATGGCGGGTTGGTTAAAATTTCCAGAAAAATACATTTCTTTGCGTAAATTTATTTGCGCGCATCCGATCTCTGGTTGCACGTGTGAAATGAGTTTGACTACTTTTGTTTTAGGCATTGCGCTATGCCTACTTCCAAGTGGGTCAGAATCTAGGTGCTAAAACAGAGTCGAGCATGAACGCGCAGAACGTGCAGAAGACCAACATGCAGAAACAGCCTCTGAAGGAGACGAGCAAGGTCAACACTATGCTGCCAGCTTTGGGCAATGACAAAACTAAGCAGCCAAGTAAAATAGAGGTGAGTCCGTGTGTGTACACTTAGTTCTCTGAGTTGTGAATGGTACTCATGTATCCCGATAGCAAATGCTGTGACTTTTATTTCTAGAAGTTGAGCTCAGCAGTCTTTTGTGGCGTAAGTTTTTATTTAGGAGGCGTAAAAGTTTCCTGAATAATCACTATAATTTAATTGCATTTTGAGAACCATGTCGGTTACTTCAAATGTTACTGCTAGTCAATAAATGAAATTAGGTCATCCCGATTATTTAGTTGGCTCTAGTGAGCATCGTGTGCAGGTTATAGTAAGTCTGTTAATCATGTTGGCTAAGTGTGAAAGCATGGATTTTTGTCAATTCTTGAATTAAATGATTCCTATCTTTGCTTTATCTAAAAACTGGATTTTATTCTGTTATGGCAAATCTCACCAATTTCAAACAACTGCCAAAATTTAAGTTTTCACAAGGTGGTCAGACTTTAACCCTTATCCTGCGCTAGGCGAGGTCAGCCGACATGCCAATTATCCTATTAAAATGCGTTGGGTGTACTCAATCGACTATAATAAGTTACAGCTGGGCTGCGCTAGGAGAGTGCACTCACCCCAGGACACTTGTGATTTTCATTCAGAAATTGTAAGAGCCCTGGAATGTTATTTAGATATGTGACCATGAGCATTCCATACTTCACAACTTCCTCTACTGTTCTCCAATTTAAACCATATGGCTGTGATTACTAGTTTGGGAGATATTGGCAGGTTTATGTAAGTGTAGACACATAGTTTCATTATATGGCTGGAGCCATACGGGAGAGGATGACAGTGGATCACTTTACTTTCACCAAGGCTATGATAAAGACTTATATATGGTGAAATTCCCCATTAAATTCTGCACAAGTTTTGTATTGACTTCTTTTCTGTTAATTTAATATTTCCCCTTCAAATTTCCAATTTAAAATTGTTAGGTCATTTGTCTAGGTGACCTCCACAACAGCTTAGTGTAAAGCAGTAGTGGTGACCTACTTAGCTCAGCACACAGGGAAAGTAGTCTGAATAGAGGCTCAGCAGGATAAGGGTTAATGTTCTTGAAACTCTAGTTTCAATTGACTGCTTCATCTAATTGAATACTTCTCTTCTCAGGACTCCTTCGGTGGTGAGGCGGTCAAGAAAACTGTGCCTGTTGCACCTCGCAAACGATGGGGTGGCACGGACAACTGGGATGACTTGGACGACTTTGACCTAAATAGCAGCTCGACCAAGCACAAGCCGGCTCCCCCTGCTAAAAAGAAAGACTTGTTTGATGATGACTTTCTCAGGTGAGTGGCTTTTGAATCTTGGATCATTTCTTTTGTATTATTGTTGAATCAGTTGTCATATTGTGGCTTGCTTTCTGTCTGCTTCACCTTTTTTCATATAATGCCTCAAGAGGGGAGTTGTACCAGTTATACCTTATGTGTTGAGTTTAGTTGATATGCACTTGCTTCAATCATTGTAGAAAATCTGTTCTTATGAAAAAAGGATACCGTGCAGTCAGGTAAAAATTCTATAATATACTTATTTTCTAAGCATTTCATTTATGAATATATTTTCGTTAATGTTGTATATTTGAAGGTTTAAACTTAAAAATTTCTTTGCTTCTGATTTGTTTTCTTATTTTTTATGTGTAGGCCTGTACTGTTAAATGATTACCGCCAATTTCAGCACTGTTTACCAAGTATGTGGTTTGAAACTACTGTTCAAGGTTTTATTTCATGAATTGTTGTTGCACAATGTACTTAGAAATAAATGAGTAAATAGTCGTCCCAAACATTTCCTTCCAAAAGGACAGAATTCGTTTTTCTTAAAGTGATTTGCAGTAAGCACTTATCTTATCCACATTTGTGTGATTCAGCTAATTAAAAAATGGGCATGTGGTAACAAAATACACTCACAAATGGGAAATATGGAAGAACAGTTGACTTGTAATACTCTGTTGAATCTAGCTGTTACATAGTAATAACTGAATTATGGACATTGTTTGCAGTGGCCTTGGTAAGCCATCCGTGAAACCATCAGGCATAAGCCGCATGGGATCAGGACGCAGTTCAGCTTCGTCGGCCAAGCAGCACTATATGAAGAACGCACGATACTTGCCTGGCATCAACACGAGCGCACATAAGAAGAGCAGTGCTGGAACGTGGAACTCACCTATGACCAAGCCTAGAGGGAGCCTTGTTGATGGTCCCACACTCTCTTACGGTCGCACAACAAATGCAGTTGGTAAGGCATATACTGATTTTGTTTTGTGGTTGATGTCTGTTTTAAGTCATAGGGGGCCTCCATTACCAAGGATTAAATGTCTTAATAACTGTTTAAGTATTAATTATTGAAACATGAAACTAAATAATTTAAAATCCTTGATGATCATGGAACATTATTATGTTAACAAACATGATGTTTAGATGTTCGTCGAAGAAATCAAGATTTTTTTTATGCAAACGGGAATTTTTTCACGTGAATCCTGCAAATTCTATTTCTGTATTGTATTAGCTACAAAAGCCTGTCTGGGATTTTATTTTGAGGCATTCCAGCCCAGGAATTCCACTGTCAAATTGTAGCTTATAGAACAAAGAAAAAGAATTTGCAAGTTTTATGCGAAAAAAGGTTTATGGAAAAATATTGTGTTTTAAGAAAAATGCAATCGACGCGAGATTATGAACATCTTTTCACTACTTTTGTGTTCATAATGAGAATAATATGTAATGGATCTAGCTTTAGTACTTGAATTTGCATTTTGCCCTGTTTAGCTAGTGCGAAATATTACGAGACTGATTTTATGAGAGTACAAGGCTAATTTCAATTTGCTTTTAGCTAGCTAAACAGGTGGAAATTTATGTTTAAACGCTGTTGAAGCCATTTCATCCTTTGTAATGGTAGCCTATTACCTTAAGTGACCTCATTAGACTATCGATATTGGTCAATTGTAATGACACTGTACACATTATTTTTAGTTGAGTATTAGTGTGATTTCTCGTTTGTAACGTATTTTTAATAATGAAACATCTTTTGATGGTGTGCAGTTGGTGTCTGTCAAATATTTATTTGATATCATGTGTCTTTGGTTACTTGTTAAAAGTTACCTTGGGCAGTCACATTGTTTTTTACTATAAATTCAAAACATTTCAGTTCTGCACATTTTGTTACTTTTTCAATTTTGGAAAATACAAAATGTAGTTTAACTTCTCTTTATAGTAATTCGAACTAGGTTATTCGGTTTTACAAAAAAAAACTAAAGTAAGTCCATAAAAGTTTAGAGTGAAAATTAGCTGCTAAAGGATTAGTTACGTGACTGTCCACAGTGTGTTTCTTTTCTATGATCAGTTGACCTCTGTGTTGAGTGGTGTGACCTTGACTTGCAGGCACGTACAATGCTGGTAACAACTCAGGATATCAGCCATCATTCCTCAACTCTGCCAGCAAAAACCCCAGTATGTATTGCTGTACTTATGAATTTGAAGTAGCCGAGTGTGGCTTCAAGGACCAGCTATTTTGTGGTTTTAGAGTTTGACCAGAAAGGTTTTTAAGTGTAGTGCACTGCTCACGCAGGGTTGCCATATGTAGAAGACTTGGGTTGGGCTTATAAGGCACTTCATTTGTTTTATCAGGGAATTGCTTCTACTCTGAAGTCAAACATGAGCAATATGGTTTATACTTATCATATTATATCTCGGTAAGAATTAAAATCAAAATGATAGTGTAACAATGTAATCATGTTACAAGTGTATCACATATGTGCTGGTTAAGCTCTGTAATTATGTTACAAGTGTATCACATATGTGCTGGTTAAGCTCTGTAATTATGTTACAAGTGTATCACATATGTGCTGGTTAAGCTCTGTTTTCATAAAAGGTGGTGTGATGGTGTTGAATAGTGAAGTTTTTTGATGACCCAATGAAATTTCATTCCTGACTAAAACTATTGCGTTTCTTTAGGTTGGAAAAGAGGACCTACTCTGCCATCTCTTGGCAAGAATTCGGCTGGCATGAGGCAGCCAGTGGGTGCAGGAGGAACCGGTGTGATTGGACGAACTGACTGGGCCGCAAAGTAAGTCAGTTGTGCTGCATAGGATTATCATTCAGGGTGCTGCAGTTGCCTTTTACATTTGTCTTCATTTTACTAGTAAATATATGTGCAACACGCTGCATTCCATGAGGCCCTCGTTGTATTCTCGTTTTATTCACTTCCATTCACACTGTCAAATTAAGACGGAAGAAGACTCACTAGCGAAAGTGTTGCCGTGTCCTTGTGTCATTACAGTAGATACTGTGTCAAGTATGCTACTGATCATTTACTCAATGTATGTGCAGTGTTTTTTGACAAAGTTTTCCTATTTATTATTATGAAACATTTTTCCCGAATCACATTATGTAGTCCTTTTTGTTTTTAGGCACACATGATTATGTAAACTGTAGGTTGTTGTGGTCGCAGTCTTAAGTCTGACTACGAACCATTAAAAAGTTTTGTTTGTTCTTACAGATACTTGAAGTCATAGAGAAGTTCTCCGTGGTTTGATGTGTTGAGGCTGTGCAGAACAGGATACTATAGACGTGACTGTCAGAATCTGTTCAAAGTTGATTGTCACATCGAAATGGGAATGTTTAATATTAATGATTGGTGAATGGAATTTTATTTTAGTATCGACAAAATTGCGTCCATTATGTCGATTTCAGAACGGTTTTGATCTCATGTCATTGTATTTTCTTATGACGAATGTATTGTGGAAATGTATGTTTGACGAGCAAGTCTGTAATGGATTTCATGGTCACTGAAGCATTCAATTACTTATGTTGAGAATTGTACATGACAAAGCCGTGAAATAGATCCCGTTGTTGTAAATTGTGTTATGGTTATATGTAAATGTATGCAACTTTGAGAGTACTTGCAAACAATGGATTTTAAGTGCTGTTGAGATTCACAAGACGTGAATGAGGAGTGTGTTAAATGCAAGGTGTTGAGAATTATTGATGTGATAGAAAAACAAACACCGAGGCTTAAAAAAGTTGCCAACTTTGTATATACGATGTCGACATAGTTATTTGTATATACATTCTGAAAAGTCCGTCCTTGGTTGGCAGCAGAAGGTATGTATTGGACATTCTTCTGTTATATAATAATAATATTTGTTCATCAAGGCATTCAAATTTCATTAAAATCTAAAGGGTGGGCTGCCAACTGTCAGGATTGACTACGTATTCGACATACTTTTAGGGCCTAAAATAGCTACTACAGATTACCTATTTTGAGCGTTTATTTTTCTGCGAAACATTAACTAAAAACATAATCTTCAAAATTATCAGAATTTTGAACTACCAGATTGGCAAAGAATAAGGTTGAAGACTCGGGTAAATGGTTGATTCCTGAAATAGTTGGTAATGCGAGATCTGACCAGTATCTCGAGAACCGGTCTATAATATATTTTGCATATCTGATTTTCATTTTCGTGATTATTTTCTGAACGATTGATCAATGAAATACACGCTTACGTGGCTAGTATTGCAGGATATCATTGGCTTTGGAAATCAATTCAAGATTTGGAGAGCAGAATTTTAGACACAAACATTTCAAGGAATTAGTTTTTATTCTGAAAGTGGGAAAGGAATTCAGTGTTTTGTTTTACTGACTTTGTCTACATTGGTATAGATCAGGAATTAAGAGATATTAAGAGTTCCTGGGTCGTGTTGAGAAGCAATGAACCTTGACGACATGAGCTAACTTAGTTGAACATGATTTGAAACTGAAATTTGCTGTTTTGGGGTGTATCACATCTTTTGATTGAAATTCAGGCATTCGAAATATAATGGGAATTGCATAAGTTTTCATTTACAGAATATAGATATTTATCATGAAGGTTACTGATTATGTGGTAAATGGGTTGACAGCTCTTTAAAGTTTATGTTTCTGTTATGCTGAATATGGCAGAAATTATGCACAAGGTTTTGGAATCCTGCCTTTTGTTCATTTCTTTTGCAATTGTTCCTTGCATTATGTGAAACAAACAGTTGTGATTTTATTCATATCACAACTTTCTTCATTTTAAGATTTATTTATTTTAAAATTTTCAGTGCACATAGTTTGTTTTAGAATGCCATTAAGAAAAGTTAAGCCTTAAGTTTTGTAATTTTGTAACTAAAGTATACAACTGACTAGTACTTACCTCATGAAAACTTACGTTAGGTTCTGTTATCTTTACCCTCCCTCTGGACAGTTTTTAACATTCTTAGTTTTCATGTGCACACCCGGTCTAAAAAATGGGGGGCTCATATTTTTGAGAATGTGGACCTTTCACTAAAATTCATGGCGTATGTTCAGAGCTTTGAATTGTGCATTCACTGAATTTTGGTAGTTCCTGTCTTTTTAGTGGACTTGTGTCTAGTTTTCTACTCTTTTCGGAGATTTTGTTTCTCTGAGACGGACCGTTTTGCCCACTTTGCCAGATGGGGGGCTCATGCGAGCCCACTGGGTGTGCGCATGGTTTCATTATTTTAATGCCTTGGTTGTTCATGGTTTATTATCTCAAACACTGGACGAAATTTAATTTATTTGGTTGTATTGTGCATAGGATACCTCTATCAGTGCTGTAGTGGTAAAATTAGAGGAAAGTAGGCGCCCAAAGCCCACTGTATCACATTGAGCACTGAACATAACTTACGGTGCGTAGGCGCTACGTTCAAATGCTAAAAGGTGATTGGCTGCACCTACGGCCCACTACAGCACTGACCTCTATGAATGTTTAAAGAAGACAGAGCCTCCTAATTATCTGCGACCACATACCTTCACCTCAGTGTTGTTTGTCAAGTCTGCAGATGGTATTTGAAATGGCTTGTAAAACTTGTTGCAGTCAAACTGCACTTCAAGTGAACATCTCTTAACGTTTCTTGCAACCAGAGGCTTAAAAAACTTTTGGAATGGAGCGTTGCAAGCTAGCCAATATTGCAAACCAAGACCTTGGCAGTGACTCATTTTTTCTATTTCTTAATTCCAATATTTTGAAGATTGAAATTTACTGCTTTCAAACTAGGTCCATCTTTTTGAAACACCCTGTCATATACCATGGCGTGTAAATTTGTCTGGCAACTTGTTCAAGCATGGTCAGAGAGATGCCTTTTCTTTAATTTCAGCTGAGCGGGTGTTAATTTAGGCGCCAGATGTACACTGGACAGTTAACTAGACAATGAATCTCTTGCTGTGGATTTGGTTGACGATTGTCATCTTAATCTTAAAATTGTGGTTCTTCATACAGTGTAATACACAGCTTTCTATCTGCGAGATGAGGATTATTGTAAACTTTGATTCTTCACAGATTTTGTTATGTACACCTTACAAATAAATGAATTATTTAATTAACTATTGTTGCAAGTTTTTAACTATCAGACTTGGTTTTGTGCATTTTTGCTCTATGGCCTCAGCAAACTAAACTACTTGCCTTGAGAGAATTGTAGCCAAGCTGATGGCTCGCGTCAAGGCGTAAAAATACAATTGAATGAACTTGCCACAAATTTCATTCTATTGTTCTCTGCTTGACATATAGAAAGTGCCATTCTAATGTCAGCTGTTAATTACTAAATCTAATTTACCAGCGAAAGTAATCGGCCAAGCAGTTAACTCCCTTCACCTGCAGGTTTTGGAGATTTGGGGTTCATTAGTTAAAAGAAACCTAAAGTGGGATGTTTACCTCATGGTGAGAAATCGTCCGGATTCATTTGGAACGGACACAGTGCTCGTTGACGGGGCTGTTGAAGTACATAGGGCCTCCGAGACCAGTTCAAAAGGGTAGGGGGCTAAGTTTTGATTTTGGTTTGTCAAATGGACAACTGGAAGAGAACCAATTTCAAGTTCAAGGCAGATGTACCTCAAGTAATTCCTTCCTACTAGACACGACCACAAATAACGCGTCACAAGGGTGTTATTTTGAGGGTTATCACTAACATTGGTCCTTCAGAATTGTTACCCGGTTCCCCTCTTACAACATCCTACAGCTGCAAAAACATACAATCCATCCAAACACAGGAAAATGCCATATTTCATAAAAATCTGTCGAGGAACTTCAGAGTGACAAAGGAAAACAGAATAAAATGAAATTGCCACTAGTGGGCACAGTGTCTGTCGTCGTCTGTTGTTATCTTCAAATAAATACACTTACTAAATTTAGTAAAGATCCTGCAGTGGGTTTAAGAGATACAACTATGGGCGCAAAACAAGACTACTACTAGGATGCACCACAGTAGTCAGTCACCATCATCAAAGGTCGTCTTCACACTGAGAAAAAAAGCCGATTTTCAAATGATATGGCTGATACAGAGGTGGACACCAAAAACAGCAAAAATGGCCACTAGGTGGTGCAAAATACCTCGATTCCATCCAAAAACAGGAAGATAGCGTTATCACACCAAAAGATGCACATATTTAAAATTTTATGAAAATCTGTTGAGGACCTTACTCAGATTCGTCCGAAAGTTCGCTCGTGCTGTCCTTCATGAATGGAACATATGTGCCAAATTTCATGAACGTATGTCCAAGGGTTTTGAAGATAGAGCAGTGGACACCGGACAGAGATGACGGCATAATGCATCCACATATAAGTATGTGGGCGCATAAAAATTTATTGTTTTGGTCATTATGGATAGAAAAAACATCAACTTTTCAAATTTAAAAGTGATGTGATGGCTTCACTCTTTTAGCTGTGAGAAGAGATGTTTGTTCCAGAACTCTCCATACCTCCTTCATATTTATGGATGTGACAGTGTATAATGGGGAAAACATCACCAAAATGCTTCGTTTCATATAGATTTTTTCTAGTACATCTCGTTTTTACAAATTTAGCTACAGGAAATACATAATACATTTTCAGTACAAGTTGGAAGATCATGTTAATTACTGACAGCACATCATTAAGAAATTTTCAGCTGAAGTACTGAACTGTTGGTACAGGGTGTCTTACATCATCTGTTTGATGAAGGCATTTAACAGCATTTTACCTGATAATACAACTCCCTTTTCAGTACTAATTTGCCTGCATTGTGACATTTCATAAATAAACCCCTTATCATGATAAACAAATATAAGCATTGGCTATTTTAATAACCCTCTAAATGAGATAGCTAATAAACAGACAGGTCTGAACTAGCTGCACTTAAACCAAGTAGAATTTTGAGAGCTGTTTCAGGACAGTTCTATGATTGACAACAATGCCATTCTGTCATCAGGCGTCGCATTGCAAATGGTAAATGATTTTATTGACATCACGCTAACAATCCATCTGACATGCTTTGTGAAGTGGACTCCAGACTGTGCCTAAAATATACCATTTTTCACCCGAGTCTAAACTCCACACAAAAAGTACAACCTCATAAAACAAAATTACACATTCACATAAAACAAGAAATTGATAAAGTAAACAAAAGGTAATTTGTACGAAAGTGTATACCTCTTCTCATAATATCAAGACTAATAACAGTTTCAACTCATCAAGGTTTGGAGAATAGGAGAAATTGGTAGGCAATTGACTTAGAACATGTGGTTGGTAGGCAATTGACTTAGAACATGTGGTTGGTACGCAATTGACGTAGAGCACATGGTTGCAGTCACCAGCAGAATACGGCACAGGTCACAACTCCAAGACTCTTGAATTCAAAACAGAGCACATTTCTCAAACACACCCAAAGTCGAAGAAAAGTATCAACAGGATATCTAGTTTTGAGAAAAAAGTCATAAATTTGGCGGAGGATTCACCGGTCAGGACTATCAGAATTTCTGACAAATTACAACAGGATTAAGCTGAGGCAGAAACGATAAGCGTTTATACGGTGTATTTGTCCTCGTCAATATATGCTAGGTAATACACAGAAGAACAATAACAATAAATACGGTATATACTCAAAATAGGCTTTACAATATTGCTTTTAAATAAAAATTATTCACTGGTGCAATGTGCAATAACTAATCAGTCACAGAAATAGCTAACAAGTATACTAACAATAAAAAGAAACAGATAAGGCTGAGTGTGAAACGTGTTACAGATGTAACAGCATAATGACGCAGAGTGAGAATAGAAAGTTGTCACTCTCGACACCAGGGTGTTAAACTAGATATGGGTAGTTGATGCAGCCAGAGCAAACCAGTTCATCTGGGGCACTTCAATCTATACTGAGAATGCGCTGTTGCAGAGGGCACGCTAAAAACTTAATACCCAGGACATTTGCGGGGAATATGGGACTTTGTTGGCGAAGAAAACTACTATAGTTAGAAATTAAGACTCGTTAGTTGCCTCCTCTACTCCGCAACTGGTCATGGGCTTTCCCTGTGACATCACTTTGTGTTCCTTAGACAAGTCAGGAGTAGAGAGAGTGTTAGCTTTAACAAGATCAGTGTGTCAATTGGTATTAATTACACGTCATATGTCACTGCATTTGCAGCAAACAACAAAGGCATGTCGTGACCTACGTAACAAGAAAGGAGCGGTTAGTGTGGTTCTTAAACACAATAGGTGAACTCAACCAATCTTTACTATGACTAACAAGGATTATAGGATGCCTATAATACAGTAGCACCACTTCCACTCGGTACAACCTCCGACCTCTCAAGTGTGGCTCTTATTGGTCGATGCCCTTGGCCTAATACAAACCCGTGCAGTCGAGTATCTGGAACAACAGTCTGTGAACTGTAGCTGTGACATTAACATTTGGATACATCTCGCTTGTCTCTGACAGTGGTGGATAGTTGGCAGTAAATCGGTACAGCCAACAACTATATGTATAAATATACGTTATGTACATTTAGCACGGTTGATTTGTCAGTCTTGCAGGTGAACGGATAACCTCAGCAACATCCTTTATTCCTCCCCTCGGGCTTCATGTCCACACCACGCTGCTCATTGGCGTCTCGCCCAGGAGTCTGCAACAGATGGAGCCACATACTGGACCTAAGCTAACTTTTCATGACTTAGATTCCACTTGCTTTCAATTAAGTGGGTGTTACAGGGCAACTAGCGACTAACCTCAGTAACGACAACTCGGGTAGATCGAGAACATTTCTAAAGCCGAGGAAGCTACTCGAATATTTTGTAACCAATAGGTGACTTTGGTAAATTCTCACTCATTCACAGTAATGCTTTGACTGGATTCCAAGAATCCTGTGGCCAATTTCAAACTAAAATACCTTCACAACACATTCAACCTTCAGAACTCAAGTGGCTGAGAAACTTGTACCGTCACTCATAATAGGCTTGTTGAACATGGTTACTAAAAATTCCAGAAAGGACAAGTAAAAACACCAACATTCATGCTTACCTTATTCACTTTATTAAGAATAGCTTGAGCTAAATCCAGAAAGGCTTTTTCTACATTAATGTTAGCTTTTGCACTTGTTTCTAGGAAAGGTATGCCGTGTTCCTTAGCAATCTGCAATGAACACACAATGACACTGTAACAGTACCGTACACTTACAATTTATACGCTTATCACAAATGATCGACGAAGATATCAACTCGTTTCATTTTCACACTACTGCAAGACGAAATGATAACAAACAGCAAATTACATGCCGTTATATGCCAACCCAAAAATGAAAGTCAAAAAACAAATGCGAGTACAAAACATAAGCTGTAGCCCACTTCGTCTGGGTACACCATGCTTTGAAGAACGGCAAACATATGTCAGCAAGGTTATTTTTCCAATCCAAACACAAAATTGATAGACAAAGATTTGCACCAAGAAACTGCTGAATGACATCAAATTTTTAGCAAGTGTCACACTGAAGTATTAGAAGAGAATTTGCTCTCAAAATGGCAGCTCATTTGTAACGTGTCAGTATCAAATTTTTGTATAGGAGTCAAACTTTTAGTATTGGTGATATCAGTTCCACTTTCATTTTCCTTCAAATTGTTGTACCTAACCATTACAGCCTGTGAAAATGGTGTTCATAGTAACACAGCTGTGTTTTAAAAGGATTGTACTTTCACAGAGGTTGAAAAACTTCCACAGACAGGGAAATTTCCACAGGTAACTGACTTATGTTATTTTTGTACTTTCAACAGTAAAAGAGTGACTGGTATAAAAAATAAATGTGACCCTAACTCTACTGTCAACATGAAGATTTCAGTGCAATGCACAAAATATCAATTTCTCATTTTTAACAGCCGAATTGGTAACTCAAGAATCTTTACAAGTCAAACCAGCCAGACAAATCTTCAATATCCAAATCAGAATCTTTACATTTCTAGAAAAATTTTCACAAAAAAATGACAAATTTCCAATTACGACAAAAGTTTGCTCATTACTTTCATGCACTCATTTTCTGTGATCAACCGTCCTACAATATACTTCCCCCTATCAACCTCATCTTGGCATCTTGATTATCCTCTCATACCAACTGAGTAATGAAACTGCCTATGAGCCACACCCCCCCCCCCAACCTACACTTTCGCCTCTTTGCCTTTCCACCTGACGTTTCTCCTCCATATCACATTTGTTGCCCAGGATCATCTTCTCGACGTCTTCGTTGGCATGCTGCCAGAAAACACAATTATTGTAAAAATTAAATGATACAGTTTTAGACAAGATTACTATAAACACCAAATTGTGTTTTTTATGTCTTCATAGTTGTGCAAGAATATGCAGACTAGATCATTATTACAACAGCAACTGACATAGTTTTATGAATTCACTGGCAAGCTAGACTACAAGAATGGGACTAATACAGATACCAGCCTTCAACCCTAACTTCAAGGGAATTTTATTTTAGGTCTATTGGGCTAACCAGAGAGTCCCATCAAAACCTTAGCAAAATAAGAAAATGCGAATTTAGTCACTCAAATTTAGGCCTGTCAAATAATAGGTGAAGTTACCTGCTATCACTCTACTAGAAGTTATTTTTATCACAAATTCGACAAAAGTTCACAAGAGACATGATTAAATCGATCAAATTTGCAGTTGACCAACAGTTCTATTTAAGCAGTCACCTCGTCAATGTTCCGTAACCACTTGGAAATATTCTCAAATGTCTTGGCATTTGTAATGTCGAACACTAACATGATGCCCATGGCGCCACGGTAGTACGACGTAGTGATAGTATGGAACCTCTCCTGCCCAGCTGTATCCCTGCAACCAACAGGTGGAGCTGAGTGCAGGTTCAATGAAGTGACAAACAACACAGTCATTCCATAGTAACATAGACGCAGTGCCATCAGCCACCGAGCCTTTCAACCTCAGAAATTTAATTTTCCACACCTACATACCAAACATTGCCTATATGATAGACTCAACAATGTCCTTTTTACAGCAAATGTTAAGTGTTGGTACTGGGAAAGGTGATCCAAAATCTGTCCCTTTTATAGAGGATATTTTATAGAGGATGCATATTCTGGTACTGGAAAATGATCCACAACAGTGAAACGGCATGAGGAAACAAAATTTCTGGTGACAAATAGACTTTGGTCATAGCCTCAGCTCTGGTGAGTGGATAGCCACTAATGAGAGCCAAAGGTAATTTCAATCTTCTGAAGTCTCCCTCGTCAAGATGCTGTGCCTAAAAATGTACACGAATCACTGGACACAATTAATTACATTGTTAAGTGAAGACACAATTTTAAAATGACTGTGGCACATAACAACTCGGGATTTCTTATACAGCACTGCCGTCATTTTTTTAATGGATTGTGGGATGGCATTACCGATACCACTGAACACTTAAAGATGTGGCAAGAAGATGCAAGAAGCTCAGAATTAAAGTTAGTGTGATTACATGGTTGGCTTGTAATGCATTGAAGTTAGTGTGATTACATGGTTGGCTTGTAATGCATGGTGACAACATGCAGACTTGCATATCATACGTTTTTGCAAGCTTCTGGGGTCTACGGAATGCAGGCCTTGTGTTTTAGGTGGTGAGGTTTAGCTTCAGTACGATCGGATGGTGCGTGCCTCAAGATTCTTTCGCACAAAAGATTTGCAAAGTCTATTACTACGTTCACGCCTGGCAAGAACGCTAGCAGTTTCACAAGCTGAAACCCTAGCGAATAAGATGATGGCAATTTCTTACATTTGGGTCTGTATCTTTGGGAGTTCCTTGACATATTTTAAACAAATTTGTTGTATAGTTTTGTATTACCGTATTGCCGCACCTTTAGGCCCATGAGCCTATATCCGAAATGATGCCTTTTTGTGGCCTTTTTCCCCAAGTGCTTGGAATAAGCTTCGCTTATAAGTGCAGTTCCGCAAAGACTTCATGGAATTAATGGTGTGGCAATATGGTAAGGTGGATGATCTGTTGTTGACCTTTGTTCTCAAATTGGGACAGCCAACACATAGATATATATAAAATGTGGTACAAGCTCTGACCTTGAGCAAAATAATTTCTCAAAGTCCCAAACTGGAGGATTTTTACAGCAAAGAAACTGATAAAACATGATCTCCACTGGTTATAGGTGATGTAATTTGTGAGCACATTTGTCTTGGTCCAGGACTGTTTAACTCATTTGATGACTTTAAGATGCTAACTATGTCACCAGCTTACCAGGATATGTAAGTTGACCCTTTAGGCAGGTCAGGGGAAGTTAGAGAACAACATGTGAGAGTGATCAAGCAAGTCAACATCTGTGCAGGTCAAACGATCTTGCAAGACAGTGGCAAGAAGGAAAATAAATTTCACTGATTTCAGTTTCATTAATGACAATTGTTCATCTTTTGACTTGGAGCATAACACTAACATCAACTTTATGGTGAAAAAAATCAAGCAACGCCATCAAATAAAGTCAAATAAATATTTTTCTTGTTCATAAATTTGCATATAGCTGATTTCCATAAAACTCGCCCTGCATGAGCAAGTATGTCATTGTCTCTGAATACTGTTATAATACACTTATGAATATAAATTATTAAAATACGCCTCTGAATATACTGTCTAAATAATGCCTCTTTGAATATGAGATGTTTACATAATACACCTCTGAATATACAATTATAATACATCTGTTGACTCCTATGCCACTTACCATATCTGTAACTTTATTTTCTTCCCTCCTAGTTCAACTGTCTTGATTTTGAAGTCAATTCCTGTAAAAACATTTGAATTATAAATAAAGAGTCTGAAGCAAAGGTTAAATATTATGGTTTGCAATTTTCTGATCTCTATCTGAAAGGAAAATCACTTTCATTTTTTTCCCGTAAAAAGTAAACCAATCATTACTCCCATTGGTTATATCAAGACAACAAAACAATGATAATCTTATGTTATAATTAAAAATAGCAGAAAATTAAAACTGAACACTGAACATAAAAGATATTCACAGCGGCCTCAGTTCTATAAAATAAAATTAAAACACACTTAAAAATAAAATCATATTTATTTCATTGTAAAGGATATTTAAACAATTTGACAGTTGAATTACACAGCAAATTTGTTGATAAAACTAATATTTGTGATATCGCAGCACAGTTGATATGGCTAAACTATGATGACATGATAAGTAAGTCCATCATATGACTGAATGATAAGCTTCAGAGGCAACAGTTACCTGACAAAATAACATCTTAATCTGTATGTCAAAAGGAGAATACAATTTTAGTTAAGGAGAATACAATTTTAGTTAATTTTGAACACACAGCAAAATCATTTATGTGAAAAGTAATCATTTGTCTGTTACATATTTCTGATAAGTTAGAGCTCCCTTGAATATGTTGCTAAATGTGAAATGGAACCATCACTTCAGGCCATTGTGTTGGAATATTTTAAAGTTCAACGTTTAGAACATGATTCTTCGAATTTACTTTTTGAATCAAGTTAGTACAAGTACTTGGAGCTGAGGGCTACCCAAAATTTGAATAAATCCTCCATAAGCAATGCATTATTGTGTTTTGCACCTATTTTCCAAAAAAAAAACTGAAGACGTTTGTTAAACAAACATTAAACAAAAGAAAAATAAAAGGCCCCATTTCCCAAATACTCCATACACTAAAGCAAAAGTCAGATCCAACAGGACCAAAGGAAATCCCAGTAAGTCGAAATCCAGCTTATCTTACGGACTAAAGTTTGAACTCAAAACAATCCTACCATGTAACTCTGCATCGAACTTAAGCGAAAATCCTACGGATATGCATGTCAGACGTACGCAAATTTCACGAATATCTGAAATTTGTTGCAGAATTTTTCAATCCTTGTACCAAACACATGTAGCACAGGACACATATATACACATGCACACATAATCACACACACGGGATGCAGCTATTAACTCCCATATGAGGCACCCAGAGCTCGAATCCTGGACATACTAGTTAACAATAGAGCATTGCATCAAAGTATCCCCCTATTCCTCTTAGACTGAGCTTAGTCACTGCGGTGAACAGTTAAAAACGTTTCTACAAGTGCCTTGTGCGCATAGAGGGACACCTAAGAAGGCTGTCAATGTCTTTAATTCCTTCCAACTCGAACAGATACTCCCGTAACCAAACTTTTTCTTCAAGCAGTCCTACCTTCAATTCCCCAAATCGGTAACTGGCTATTTTAACAATTCGCGTGCTCCTGGTGGGTGCGTTAAAATAGGAGCGCACGACTCGAGTTGTTAAAATGGCCAGTTGCCGATTTGGGCAACAGCAGGAGGGAGTTTGATTACAGGAGTATTTGTTCGAGTAGGAAGGAATTAAAGAAATAGACAGCCTCCTAAGGTGTCCCTCTTTGCGGAAAAGGTACTTATAGCAATATGACCTTAATATTTTAATCAATATGAGACAAAATTTGCCAAAAAGCTTCCAGTATATGAAGCGCCTATAGGAGCTTCACCGTCTCTACTGCCAGCTAGGATGGTAGTCACTGTCTACCAGACCACGTATGGCAAAACATGACTTATCTGAATCTGAAAGCCTGAGTGCACAAATAAGAACAATCGTACCAATAAATTTTAGATCGACTTAGGTGATATGTTGACAAAACTTGCGTTCCAGTCATCCAGTGTTATATCATAAACATGCAAATTATGCACATCAGTTGACCAAAATGAGGATTTGGTAATTGTTTACAATATGACACGTATGATTTGTGCATCATTCGATTCCTCGCAACGTTATCTTTCCAAAAATATATGAATGTGCCCCTTACCACGCTTCCTCAGTATTCTATCGTCGAATTTCTGTTCACATTATTTCCCAATTGACACCGCCATGTTTGCTCAACTCAAGATTAAAGCGACACCTGTTGCTTATGAATGAAACAGCATCATCGACACTGAATGGTCTTTGCCCGCGAGTTTTAATGACTTAACATGGAGGAACAAGGGGCAGCATTTCACCCTTTTCCCAACTTTTTCAAAAATTGTGATTATTTGACCACTTTTCCCTGAAAGTGATACCCTTTTCACCAATTTGGACCTCAAAAACAACCTCCGGTTTTTATGGAATCTGGCTAGCAGATGCGTGCCAAGGTCACTATAGGATCGAATTCGAACCCTTGGGACAGTAGCTCGCGCCGGGGATTGACAGGTCTCGGACAGTTTGAACCCATGAAAAGCGACGCTCTGCAAAATATAGGTGTTAGTAGATTAGTTTAGTTTTTGACTGCCAGGTGACTCCTTCCATTCAACATGGCAGTATGACTACCGAGTACCGGGAAATAGTGCGACCACGATAAAATACTAAGGGAACGGGGTACGAGAAATTTCCGTACATTTTTGGAAAGATAACGTTGCGAGGAATCGAACAAAACCAAAATCATGTGTGTAGGTCAATGTCATCATATTGTAAACAATTACTAAGGATTTTTTTAGTACGTGGCCAGGAAAATTCGCGCCAGTTCAAGAAGTGGACTCAATTTCAACTGCTAATTGTAAACAATATCAAAAAACTGCACACTTCACTGACTTGCAAGTGTGCAGGGTTCTATGGTTTTCACTTAAACATTATCGTTGGTTCATGGAAAATTACCAAAGAGTATAGTCAACATCCTACTGAGTGCCCATAGATGGCGATCGCCAGTACTGGCAGTAGTGTGCTGGTGGGTCAACTAGATAACTAGTTTAAGCACTAAGCACGAGAGTACAAAAAGGAAATTCATAACTTATCACACTACAAACCAGTCGGTTAAAACAAGGAAGACCAAACAACGTAAGAGACAGGAAGGATGGAGACTTGGAAATCGAATATTGTAACAAAAAGAGACACTGTCAGTGTCGACTATTTCTCTTTCAGTATTTTGAACTGAGATTTCAAAATATGAAACTAAGAAAATTATGTGCTGCAAAGCAATCCAGCCAACAAAAATCCCACATAACATGAGCCAATGGGGTCTTGACGCCTGAGGCAGCCATGAAATCTTGTTCTATATGATGTTACGAAACTGAAAGACGGTTCAAGGTATCGCTTCCGGTTTTTAATTCATTGATTGAATCTTTACTTTTACTTTTAGTGCACTCTCGAAAAGAAACATTTGGTCACACAAAAATAAGTCAAATTCGTAGGATGTGCAAAATGCAGTAACTACAGTCAGTACAGAGTTGCGATTCACCAATGGAATACATTGTTTGTTATCAGTTGGTTATGAGTCATCAACTTGACAGTCAGATTTCAATTTCAATGATTTTCATTCTGCTGACGTAAATCATTAACCCAAAGAATTTTGATGAAACCATACCTATTGTGGAGATAAATGTTGTGTTGAAGGCATCGTCAGAAAATCTGAACAACAAGCATGTCTTGCCAACTCCAGAATCGCCTATTAACAATAGCTTGAATAGTAAGTCGTACGTTTTCTTCGCCATTTTGAATAGTTTTGAAAACCAATATGGCTGTCAATTTACCTTGTTTTCAACGTTCGTCTATTTTCAAAGTAACTGCTCAATTGAGGGCATATGAATTTCCACAAAATGTTTTTGGTCAATAAAAAGATAGATTTTGTCATAAATAAATCAGCTACTTGTGAAATTTATCGGAAATAACACTAATGTTTGAAAACATTATATACTAAGGTATAGGGTGGGGATCATTAGTTTCTTCATCTGTCAAAAGATGACGCTCCACCAACTGCAATGACATTTGAGTTGAACGGAACATTTTTGCCCGATGTATTTTTTGCTGGCCAGGGGCGTTGCTATTGATTTGCTACAAGTACCCACGAATCTCGTTATCCAGTGACAGTTTTTTTGTCTTCCACACATATACAACATATTCACAAACTGATCAGCAAAAGTTAATTAAATCGTGGTCCGAGAGGGACCAACTACACGCTAGTGCAAAAAAAAAAACAATCGTACTTTACAATTATATGTTATTTATAAGATTCAGTACATTTAAACAATTGTGTGCGATTTTTATATCAAAATGTTTTTTTAATTTTTTTTTTTTTACTTTCCGCTGCCCATCACACATTCGTCACGAACAGCTCTGCCAGGACAACGCTCCGGCCGGCAGCACACGCATAGTCGACATTTCATTCTATTACCTAATTATTTTCTTGTAGGCTACTCACGTGCAAATATTAGCGTATCTGGAAAAGTTCCTGTTTGTTTAATGACAAAAATAACAATATTTATGTTGAATTATATCCCCATGTTTGGGCTACAAAAATGGATTCAGTCCAAAAATGAACATGTGAAAACTAATCCCTCGATTACTCAGTTAATGAGGTCTATCACTCGACATTTGGCAATAAGGAAGCCATCAAATTATTTAGGGCAGTGAACTTTTACTGAATTTAAGACGCAAAGTTCCCAATACTTGTAAATTGTAGGAGCCATAGTGAGACGTAGGTGTGTCAAACGAAAAAAAGTGAGATTTTATCAAATAACACTGATAGCATTATTGACTACCTTCTGAGGATTGAAGTTCAGTTAAACACCTAGAGGCCATTGTTTGTGAATTATAGAAGACAATAATCCCCATGGTTTCATAGTTCTGAAATATCGAGACGATTTCTAAGAACCGCATTTCTTTTGAATGTCGTTATTAGAAAAACAATGTTGTGAAAAGTGGTGAAACTGTCACGTGTCGACTACTAAGCCTGACTGTCGATTGGGGATTTTTGATGACCGTCTTGGCCCACGTGTGACAAAGTATGCACTGGCAATCGTAATCAAAGATGTCTGCGATTTCAAAAGGACAAGCCGTAAAATGCTACCGTTGGAATGAACCAGAATTCACGTTAACACGATTAAATTCTGAAATAGAGGAGGGCCCTCAAATCTCCCGTCAGATGCACTGTTTCCCTTAATTGTTTCACGCCAATTTCCTGTGCGCATGCCTTCGGGAATTGCCGAAAAATTGCATGCAATAACTTACGCAACTAAACAACAACCTACAGTTAAATCAAACCGCGTGTGTGCCTTTGGTGCCAAGTGACGGCCCAACATGTCAATACTATTTTCTTCTGTGCGGTAACCTCCTGGGATTCATTGATTTCTGATTTGCATATTCTGTTGACAATGAAAATCATGATGCTTCAATGAACTTTGATGCAGGCTGAAATTTTGAGGGAAAATCTGTCATCCGACCCCCTGATAGCGATGTGCACTTGATATTTTTGCCAAGCTGTAGTTACACGTGCAGAAAATTGATTTTCAATGAGTTTACGCTAGTTGAAGAAGTTCTGCCATTGGTAGCAGAAACTCTGGTACAATGTATCTGTGTTGAAGAGATTTTGAAATGCTTCTAAGGCAGTGTTATCAACCGGGAACCCTGGCAATGCACCCTTTCATCATGCCATCAAATCATAATATGCCCTACTTTAGTTTTCTCCTCGGCGTATTTCTTTGGATTTTGCCAGCCCCAGGTTGGAGTTTCTTACGATAATGAGTTTGACGCAACCAAAGTAATGACTTTGCCAGTATATCTTTTTGGTACCATAATAAAGTGCGTTACGCACTTCTGGTCTCTCGCGAAATCATTGTTAAAAGACCGGTTGCCAAGTTTCTGGTGACTAGTTGACTACCCCTCTCAGGGTTTCTGCGGGTGACTACATCTCTCAAGGGTTTCTGGTGACTACCTCTCTGAGGGTTTTCTCCCAAAACTGTAAAGATCGCAGTGCTGTATCAGGGTTACAAATTTGGCGACGGCTTGGGGACGGTAAATGAAGGGAAAATCTGAAAGTAGAGCGGGACCAAAGATTTGGTGAAGATAAATTAGTTTGTGCCCCACTCCAATAATGTTTATCATTCCAGATTACACTCGTCTTTTGTCGGCGTAGCAGTGACAAAAATATGAAATTTACCCTGGATTACTAGTCACGCCCTTTGCCAACTATTAGGCCAACATATTCCCATAACGGGCTTTTGTCCGCTATTATACTGATGCATCATTTTAAAGGGTACGTAGAAAAATTATTCGACGAAATTCATCCAGTGCCCCTACAAGTCATTGAGATCGGTTTCGTGTTGTGTAGGTCCTACCCTTTCTTTCACATACGTTTCTGCGTATTTTAGGTGACCATCCGTAATTACATCAGAAATTGCTTTGTCTTTTTTTCTCGAAAAATACTCTAGAACTTCTCTTTTTGTGTATAAATTGTCAAGTGATGTTCGAAACACTTGTTTCAAACAAACTCAATAAAGTAATAACAATGATTAACTTCGTTTTTGTTTCAGTGTAGCTTCATCACTCCTCAGCATTTCGAAGTGGAGACAACTTTCCTAATCTTTTCTGATGTACAGAGTGCATGGTTTTCGATCGCCGTTTGTCTAAGCACATGGAATACCGGTAAATTTTTTAGATATACGAGTCCAAGGCTCGCGAACGGACTGAAGAACTCGGCTGCCCGACTCTTGTGCAATATGATGGATACTCGGAAATTACGAAAGACAACCGAGTGGTCAAAGAATAATGGAGGTTACTGTTGTCAAGCTTACAAAGTATGTTTGCCATTGAAGAATTGGGTCTATAAACAGAGTATTTATGGTAACCTCATTCAACAACACATTAGTAACTGCTATATGTAAGACACAATGAGCTCATTTAGCCGATTGGTCTATATTAGTTTACGTGGATTAAGTTTCTGGTTCAAGTGGGTGACTCCTACATTCGAACTACCAATTCGACTTCAAACTCGAAATTTCAAGGGCAACCTAGGATTAGTAAATGATCCAAGTAAACCACAATACACTTGAACACGGAATAATAGACAATTATCTTGAGTTTCTTAAAGTCGAGAACCGAATGTGTCAAAAATGAGTGCGATTTCGAGTATAAAGATTAGATCGGGCCCCTGGTCACACTTATGGACTTTAGGTGTAATGAGATAACAACAGACGCAATATAATATCTTATGAATTAACTTTTAATCATGATCTACTAATCTATTACATTGTGTTTGAAATAACATAGATTAACACTTGTGTTAAAATTCTTATAAGAAAATTTCTCGTACTCTACATCTTACGTAACGTAATGCAAGCGCACAGGGAAATCATGTTCAATCTATTTCCTGAGCGGAATAGGGAAGCGTGTCAACGAGTTGAAATTATACTGAAGTTGCTGAAATACCAATCAAAGTCTGTAAAAATCAACAGATAAAAGGGAACCCGATTTAATGACAATTTTTGTTAATAAACTTTTAGAGGTTGTTTTAAAAACTGTCATACAAGCCCGGGGTACAGGTCTAATCAGAGTAAACACCAGTTTATAAGTTTCTAGTTAATCACAATACATGTGCTTCGCCAGTTTCCGGCGATCAAAAGAAACAAAGTGATCATTATTGTCCATCGTTAGTTGAGGCCTCCACTGTAGCAAATAGTCATCCTGGTTCTAGGCGCATTGTTACTTGGGACAGTTACGCAATGCCTCTCGTAGCGAGTCTTGACTGTCCTTGTAAAGAACCCCAAGCGAGACGGCTAGCGCTACACAAGCGACAAAGAGGAAGACGCAGATTGGGATGTAGATATTTTGGCTCGCTTTTTCCTTTTTAAGACCATCTTCGGCGTGATTCATCGTGTCCCTGCAACAAACGAAGGGATCAGTTTAGTCGGCAGCGAGTTGTGCGACAAAAATAAACCAACGTAGGGTAGCAAGTGCCGGTTTTCCTCTGCATGAGCGTTCTAAGTAACTGTTCTTTTCACAGCACAACTGTTTTCTCCGGCGTTGCATTGCCTTTTTGCACCATCCTCAAATTGGGACCCTAGAAAAATTTCCATTTTGGCAAACTCTGAAACATCGTATCTCAGAAATGGCTGATCGGATTCACAGGCAAAACTTTCAGATGCTATGCTTTATGCACTGTTTTACAAAACGCTGTTAGGAATTATATTCAAAATGTTCCATTTTTGCATGAGGGGCTATCAAACACATAGGACTTATATGACTTTTATGAATAAAAATTCAAGTTGCATAAAATGAAAACGAAACGATCATTTAGGAAACTGAAACAGCATTTTTGAGATTTTAGCTTAAACATTTTATCATACTAAATTTGGTCATGTTATTGATCCGAGTCCTGTTCAACCTTTCCTTTTCACTAAATTTTCCAAAGAGAAGCAAGGCACGTGACCTATGGTAATTATTGGCAAAATCAAATTCTGCAGAATTTCTGCTTTTAGAAAATTTACACTGTTGCTAAGTTTTGAAGATATTTGGATAAATACACAAATATGTCGATAAAGTCCTGTAATAACCTGTGACGTTTTCCCTGCGAAGTTGATGTGTTTTCTTTGTTCACAAAGGAATGCTTGTTCTCACATTATCTCACATTATAGTGTAGGCCTACATACAGCTTTAGTACAGCACCAAGTACGTGCCTCCTGTTAGAGAACGAACAGATTTAGTGGTTCACGGGAAAAGCTGTGTTTGTAAAAATGAATTGCAGTACATGAGAAATTACATGCAGCTCAAGAAAGAAAAAGAATGCGTTCACAAGAAAGAACGCTAGTGCGGTTCATGGGGGAGGAAGTCGGCTGTACCAGTTGATTTACAAAATCAATTTATGTAGCTGATGTCAGATCTTAATAACCCCGACCGGCCCCCAGCAATGTTTCATTTGGCTACACTATAGAGTCAATGTGACGCCACTTCCAAGCTGTTACTTGTGGTGTTCGATAAAATGTGAAATTTGTCCGGATAGCTGGAAATCTCAAAGTTTCCTTGAAATTACTCAGTCTTCTAACTCCAATCAGAACTAGTGACGGAATGATATCGAATTGATAGTTGAGCCGCCGTGACTTTACATAAAATACATTATGTGGGCGTAATTTAATCGTCTTAGTTCATTAGGAGCTGGTTCATGATCGAAATGGTGGAACAGTTTCCATATTTCGGTTAAGTGAAGACCAACGAGGAGATATTGGCAACACGACTTGGGGATGTTGTAAAACGGTCCGCCTGAATCATGCCTGTTGTTAAGTCATCAGTCTGACATCGTCATCGACTAGGTCGTGACTAGGTTTTCGGGTCACAGCAGACCCTAACCCGACGTCTGTTGTCATTGTTTCTTACGACGAATTTAACTATAGTTGGTCAACCGTAATGTAAGGTTGTTCTTCAAGAAACAGAAGAGAGGTCGATTAGAAAGGCAATAACGTAAAACCATGGTAGTGACCTGTCCATTTTATATCCAACTTTTAAAACATGGCGGACGCCCGACGTCTGTCGAAACTGAGGCGAGTAAATAAATCAGGTGTCAGATAAACGTACTCTGTTAAACATACCTTTGTAGTTTTTAGCTCACTAGTAAGTTTCAACGAATTGAAACAACGAAACCAATGTCTCTTCGCAAAGTCTTCAGTGAAAAGCGATAATCCACCTTTGACTCGATCACCACACCCAATCGACGACGACTGTCCGGTAAGCGACGAAAGGGATATTTTACAGAGGTGCATAAAGAGGTATTATCCGTGGGTCAATAGTGTTTTCACTAAAAGTAGCGCAACGTCTCTTGAAGGCATACAATACAGTTGGGCTAAAGGGGGTTACGTCAGTGTATTGTACTCGGGTACCCGGAGTATTGCCGGCAGTTTGGTAATGACGACTGTCCAGCTAGACAGTCTAAAATCACTTTATGGGGAGTTTTTTCACGTTTGCTATTTAGTTAGGCTTCGAGGATGCAGAGGCCGATGTTTGAACTTAGTTAAAAGGTCAGACAAGTCTGCCCATTCAGTCTTCAAAACTAGAGAATTTAACTCAGCAAAAATATACATTTCTCAGTGAAAGTATTAAACTCCTCAGGATTTGATTTTTAAGTTGGTTTTACACCATTCTACCCTTAATTAGGTCACGTGACCTTGTTTTTTTTGAAAATTTTGCAAACCACAAAGGTACAATCATAGTAACACAACACGATCAATAACACCATGACCAAATTTCGTGTGATATGAATGTTTAAGATAAAATCTCAAAAGGGTTGTTACCGACAGTTTTATTAATTATGGTTTCGTTTTCGCAAAACTTGGAAAAATTCATAAAATCTCACAAGTTCTTTTTTATAATGTACTTTTAATGCAAAAAAGGAACATTTTAACAGCGTTTTGGAAAACAGTGTATAAACCATAGAACTACATCGGAACGCTTTCGTGTGAATCCGGTCAGCCATTTTAAGATGTTTCGAAGTTGCCAAAATTGGAAGTTTTAGGTCGTACATATCCCTAAGTGTCAGTCCACGAGAACATCAAAAGGTTGACCCTAGGGTCACTGCGACTCGTATCTTCAAAAAAAAAATCTACTGACCATTGATATATTTGGCGAGACGTGTTCAACATTTATTTCAGGTTTTTGGAGCAAATATTATGGCTCCCCAGACTGTTAGTGATATTCGCCTGGGTTAGATTCAGTATCTAAATAGATTGTAAACGGTATCGCACAATAGAGAATAAAAAATCAGGATGCATAAGTAGACATTGAACTTCTCTATCGAAAAAAATAAGGATTTCACATTTTCAAAGAGGCCACGGTTAACTTTTGGTAGAGCGCCAAATTTCGGTAAATTTTGCCCCATTTGTGTTTAACCAACTTTGACGTTCTTTAGAGGCCATGAAACATAACAAATACGTTTCTATCATGACGAAAACGGTCGACGTTGATTTCCAAGAAAATTTTGCAACTGACTCCCTATAGATGAGTTTTAGGTTTTGGAATCCCATTCAAAAAGTTCTTAAGAAGTTATGAAATTTGTCGCACACACTTCTACCACCTGTGTATTTTCTAGGTGTCCACCATCGCATTCAGTGGCAATTTTAGCATTTTGGTCACCGTTTTTGGCATCTGCTGGTCTCAGGTGAAACGCGTTAAGGACCAAATTAGTTTTCCAAATTTATTCGTGTTAATATGTGGTCTGTTTCATTTCAAAGGTTAATGACTTTAACTTGAACTCAAAAAAACGTGCTCATTTTTTTCTCCTGCTTCGGATACCAACCCATTTCAGTTTCTTTTCTCCTATGCGTATAACTCTGTTCGCGCGAATATAGTTCTCATGAACGGGATAAGTCCCCAGATGTAGTTTATAGACAAATTAGATACAGGTAAATACGTCCTATATGTATCTCATACATTTTGTTAAACGAGACGATTAATGAGAAAAGAACTGAATTCTAGAGAAATGAGTGGCATTTTATGAGAAAACAACAGCAGTTCACAACAAAAGAATTGAATTCATGAGAAAAGGAATAAGGCATTAATGAGAATTGCTCACGTGGAACGTGAGAAAGGGTCGTTGTCTACGCTGCCATTGTCGTGCGATAAAGCAGTGAGCAGTTGCCACAGCCTCAAACTCTCAGTCCAGGAGTTTGAAACGAATCATGGCTAAATCAAATGCTAAAAATGCACAAATCAAAAAGTTTTTCATTAAAATCAAATATTACACAAACATTTTCTATGCGCGTTGGACGTTGGTGTTCAGAAAAGTGTGTCATTAGTTGGGCGTGTGTTTATTGTTTTGAGCTTCGACTCAAATGCCACCAACTTTTAAATACCTATGTACACCTTTTCTCCCCGACATTGTACGCAATGCATCTGTTTTTGATACTTCAAAAATGTTGTTTTTCAATTTCATACGTAAAAATGCTTTTAAGACTAAAGGGTCAAAACGGGCAAAATTTGTGATTTTTGTATCCTAGCAACGTCACTGTCGTATACACTAAGTTTAAAGTGGAACTGAAGTATTACCGGTAGAGTGGGTTTTTTTATTTCTCTTGATTATCGAAGGGCGTAGTCACGATATTTGTATACGGAGTTGCGTAAAAGACTCGAGTTATTCGACGTATAATATATTTTGCGTGTTTTCCAGCCAGAATCAACAGTAAAACGAACACTTCAACGTAAAATTTGAAGAGACATTAACAAAAATTGTGTTCGTAGCCTGTACCGCCATGAACGCTGTGCCTTATTTTTAATCAGATTCTAATAATAAGTATTTTTGAACAATTAATGTCAAAACGCTGTTCGCACTTTTCAATAGTAAAACTAGTAAAACTAAAACGACGAGCGTCGGTACTAAAATATATTAAAATATGCCCACGTAACGAGCGATGCGCTCTTTGTCAAGGGTGTCCAACATCTACTGGATTTCGTACTATGTCTTCTTTAGTCGCATCAAGGAGTGGCAGAGACTTGAGTAGTTTGCGCATCATTCGGCCACTGCTGAGCGTGTGTGTTTTTAAACCCCAAACATCTTTGGTTTAGAATTCAATGTTGACAACTAAACAGAATGATGTGATATGTCCTTGGCATTATGATATGAGAAGTCACACATATGATAGGCAAACCTCCTCAGGACGAAGATGGACACCCATCTCATTTATGTTCTCTGCATCAACGCTGATCTCGACGCGAAACTGCTTCTGACCCTACTGCAAGTTTTATGAACTTATAAATTTATGAAGCACGGAAATATCCGTGTGTCTACATTTAAAACATGACCTCATCTAGAAAAAGTCTGCTCGAATCATGCATGTACCTTGTACTCCTTCCTGGAGTCCAGGGATTTCAGTTTTGTAATCCCCTGTGCGTGTATAGAAAGCCTAGATTCAAGCTGTTTGTGAGATCGTTGCTCGGATTCTCGACAAAAGATTGTTTGTTGTTTGTTTCGATAAAAGACACTTACAGGGGTCCTATGTTTTAAGAACCAGTTTTCTCTACTACATAAGAGATATCAAGCTTGTTCTCAAAATGCAGGACCCCTGTAAGTAGCTATTGCCGAATTTTACACCAAGCAAAATTATGATTTCCCATTCCAGTTTTCCCCCTCTTAATCTGGGTTGCACAGCCCGGCCGACAGAGTTGCACGACCGGCCGACAGGGTTGCTCAATTCCATATTTTTGAGAAAATGCAGATCATAGATTCATTTAACCGATTCCAAATACATGTATAGACTAATTATAAGCTATGTTTCGTGATATCTCATGGTTGACATTTTTGGCGACTTGTAACGAGTGTCTGATTATTTATACTGTTTTTGTCTTCGTCATGCATCATTATTCTTGTCGATTGCGATTTTGTCTGTTATCTCAAATGCAGATGTAATGTAAACAAACAGTAGATGAGAATGAGTTTGTTTACCAGTACATCTGTGCTGAGATAGGCTTCAAGATATCCGGACATGGCCGCTTTTGGCCAGGTGAAAAAGTCTATTGGGAACTTCCAAAAATCAACCCTTAAAGACCGACCTGAAAAATGTCCTAAAACATCGCTCATTTCAAGAGAAATTATATTTTTTCAAATTTAAAATTGGTTCCGGAAGAGCGCCCATTCAAGCAGAAATGTCCACAAACGGATTTTAGACAGCTCTTAGTGACTATTAAGAAAAATCTGCTCAAGAAATCAGGCTTTTTACTTAATCGCGAATTTTTGTCTGATAATTTGTGCGTTTAGAATGAATTGCAGCCATTTCGTTTGCAACGATGAACTGGAAGGTGCTATGTTGTTTCAAATATGCCATTGCTAATGGTAATTGCTGTTCTTTTTGTGTTGATGGAGTGACGAAACATGCTTTGGCAGCCGATGAAATCATTTTATTATCCAAAAAGTAACTTCTTTCCACAAGAGCGTCCTCATTTCCATAAGAGTTTTTTTCAGAAAATAATCATTTGAAGTTCTCTTTTGGACATTTCCGAAAGTAAAGCAGAGGTTGAAAATGGAAAAAGAAATTATACAAGAGCCATGCAGAGCGTTGAAATGCGCACACGACTGCACCGCAAACTGTGTGCTTCTTGGGGTGTTACTTAGTATCATAAAAATGGCCATCAGATGGCGCAGAATACGTCCAAAATTGGGATGGTGTCGCTAATACAAAATTTACCAAGTTTCTTGAAAATACGCCAAGGAATTCCAAAGATAAAGAGGCAGATATGAAAATTTGTCATTAGGAGACACAGCGGAAGTTGAATCCCAGGGGCGGATCCAGGATTTTGAGTTAGGGGGGAAGAGCACAGGAAAAACCTGAATTTCAGCACATGCGCGCGCCCAGCCTAAAATGTAGGGATGCAGGCGTCTCCAAATTTTAGGTTTGTGAACCTTATTACTAAAAAAAAACGGTTCAAGGCATTGTGCATTCGCTCCTGGATGCGCGCATATGCTAGTCAGCAAACTGCCAAATGGTATCTGGGAGAATTTTAGGGGGGTCCATATGTTAATAGGTATACAGATCTATGCCAAATCATGATCGTGCAATGGATTTACTAGATACAGCCGCGGCTTCAAATTATGTCATAGTAGTTGGACCTGTCTGAAAATCTACATCAGATGTGCTCTTGTCAGTGGGATTACATCTTCCAGTATTAATGACAATGCTCTGAGAGGTTTTGCACACGAAGCACTGACAACAAAAATAGCCGGACTATCACAAACATGAGCGGCGCATCATAGGGGGCTGGGGGGCTATAACCCCCCACTTTTTTCAGTGCTGTGCTGCCCATGGTCTATAGGCGGCGCACCACAGGGGGGCTGGGGGCTTTAGCCCCCACTTTTTTCAGTGTTGCGCCGCCCGGCACAGAATAAGTCGAATCCATCTGAAAATGAAAGTGTGCTGTCGTCTTCATTATAGAAACCTGTTTGCCAAATTTTATGAAAAAGCATCATGGAACTCGAAATCATACGTAAATCTAAAAATACCAGTAGGACGCACAGTAGCAGTCAAAACCGTCCAAAAAGTTGTCTCATTTATCGAAAAACACCTGCAAAAGTTCACAAAGTTCTAGCAACGAAATAACGAGCTACAGTCATGGTCGAAAAAATACAAAATCAGCGCTAGAGGACGCCACAGTTGTCAAAACCATCAAAAAAATCAACATCAGCCATGGTCCTCTCATCAGGAACACAACCATGAGCAACGCAGCACTGAAATAAGTGGAGGCCTATAGCCTTCCCAGCCGCCCATGGTGCGCCGCTAATGGTCCATGGGTGACACAGCACTGAAATAGGTAGGAGTGGGGGACTATAGCCCCTCCCCAGCCCCTATTGTGCGCCGCCCATGACAACTGCTAAGTTTCGTAAATTTAATCCTTTGAGCAGTTAAGCGGAAAAGGAGGCGAACGCCAAAAACGGACTCGAAATAATATGAATGGCCACTAGATGGCGCAGATTAGACGAATCCGTCCTAAAACGGAAAAGCATTGTTGTCTCCTATAAATACAAACCTATTTGCCAAACTTCATGAAAAACGATTCACTGAACTCCAAAGAAAAAGAGACAAACGTAAAAAATAAATTTGATACTAGGGGGCCCAGTTGTAGTCCGATTGATCTGAAACTCATTGCCGTCTGTTGCCATTTCCATAGGAGCACATCCGCCAAATTTCGTATGATCCTTTCACCGAGTTTAGGAGATACAGCCATGGACGCAAAAATGCCACAGCGGTAGTAGGATCGGTACGAAAATCATGTTATCTGTCGTCAGTTACTTATCAACGAATCCGCAAAATTTCAATTCGTCCCTGCATACAGCATCGGTCGACTGATGCACGGACGTCCAGATCGACAGACATGACGACAATATGCACCCGCATATAGGTGCATAATAAAGGACCAAGCGACCTGGTGACAATATTTGGAAGATGAATCACATAGATTCAGACAATTTCACTAAAATCTTTTATGCTCACTTCAGAAACGATTTTGGGATTGGAGCGAAAAGCATGATCAAACATTGTTATGATTTACTTATCTTTGTTGAAATTTGATCACTTTGGTATTAAAGTGGCAGTTACAAAAATAAGTGATTTTAACATAATGTATAACCATAACTTCGGCGAGTGTCACCATATTGTCGAAGAAAATAACATAACATTCATGTTTTCATCGCAAAAAAGTGTAAAACATTTACAACGAGTGGCTAAATCTCAGTGTATAACACGATGTATTAATTTTTCAACAAATAACAAAACGAAACAAAACGTTTTAATTATTCAGTTACACCAAAAATATGTTTTCATAGTTTTTAGTGTCTCCTACTCATCTAAACTCTATTTTACTAGTGAATGTATGTAAGGCAATGAATTATAACCTGGATGTAATGCGAAAGCGATTTCTGGGACTATGCTGATATTTAAAAAAAAAAAAATTAGTAATCCTAACTGATCTAAAGTCACCCCAGTTCTGTTAACGTATTGAGAACTGCTTCCATAAGCCGGAGCACTACGGTTAGGACGTACTGTACGTAAGTCAAAGGTCCATTCAAAAGTTAACGTCGTTGTTGTTTATGGAACTTTCACGACTTTTCCATTGTATTTATAATTTGACTCCATAGGAGGTAAGCACGTCTTCGACGACGGCGTGCCATATCGCTCCACTTTGCCATCGGAGTCCACGTATACAGAGTTTGGTGACGTCATAGACGGATCTTCATCGTGGTAGTTGAACGGCAAAAGCAGAAATTTCATCTGAAGACTTGTAGACGTCTCCGTCGGCATCTCGTTGCTACTTGGCAAGCGGAATCCGCCAATCGTCACCCAAGCAACAATGTCCTGTGATTAGGAATAGACAAAGTAGCATTATGAAATAGTAATACATGTCACTATCCATGTCGTAATTACGAAGCCTCAAACGGCATCTAATTAAACAGACATTCACGTCGAGAAAAGTACCACGGAATCGAACCCAAAAGTTTCGCCGAGTTCTGTCTCAAAGTAAAACTCCAGTATTTCAAGTGTAATGATCAAAGACAATGGTCTTGACTTGCAGCGAAATTCTGGCAGACCACGGCGAGAAATGGTGAAATCACAAAAATGCAACGATTTTGTTGTTTATAGATCTAGACCAAAACTAGTAAGTTCATGAAGTCCACCCTATCCAACAATAATCCAAAATGCGATTTGCGGCCGTAATACTAAAAATATCCCTAATAAAACTCTTCTCTTTCATTTGTCATCAAGTTCGTTGATATTACAAACGAAATTGAAATATCCTCCACAAAAGTACAACTCGATCATGCAGGCATTACGCCAAACCTGACATGTATGTCATTGAATATATTTGCAAGGATTAAACTAAGATCTATCTTTCATATTTCAAGATTTCATGAGATTGCCGGGCAAGCTACAAACCTGATCTTTAAGGTTATCCCCGTCTATGAAGCTCTGGAAATCGACAACAGGGTGCGTCGGAGTGATGCCGTTGTAAATGGAAGAACTACTGACTTCGTCGTCCTTTTGAGCTGTTATAGCAACTGGATACCTACTCCATGATATTCCGGGCTCCACTCCCTTCCCTGGGGTGAGGAAAACCTCTGTGGGATTTTCGTTTTTCAGACGGTAGGCTCTGTGATGATCATATTTGTTTTTTTTAACATCGTTGAACGTAAGGTAATACGCTGGTATGCCTTCATCGGTTTTCATTTTCAACGGAAAGTCGCTTTCGTTCTTAGCATAGTAGCGGTTTCCCACGTGGTAGACTTCCGTTGATCCTCCCATCCAAGGATCACTCGCACTTTCTTCCCTGATATTAATTCTACCAAACCTGTTACTTGTACCTTGTATATCCAGATCAATTTTGTAATTTATTAAAACCTGATTGACCGGGGCAGAAACGTTTGGGTACACCTGGAAAGCATAGCGCTTCTCTTGTTCCTGCAGGCCAAAAAACGTTGTGTACGCATATCCAATGTTCGTCGATTTAACCTCTATGGCTCCGTTCTGATGGAATATGTAATCGTAGATTTGATCGTAATTTGTTAAGGACGCGATGGTTCTAAGGACGAGTACGTGGTCTGCTAGGCCGCCATAATCAATAAAATTCCCTAGCTCGTCAAAATTCTGACTGTAATGACGTCTTAGCGGAATGCCAGCATCCAGTTCAAACACACAAATGGCGTTTTTGATGAGTTTTACGTCGCCGTCCCTATACTGATGGACATCAAAAAAGACAGCTGTGCGAGGGCAGTCGACACCGCGAAAAAGTTCGAAGGTATTCCAACCAAGAATGTCCACGGATTCAATGTATCTGTAATGCATAGCATTGGCAGCTTTTCCACTGTTCAGTGTGACGGTTTCTTGAGCGCCCAATTCATACACTATTCTCTCATCATTGAATCGGATGTCATATAGCTGAAGGCCCCTGGTTGTGGAAAGTCGGAAATCAAAACTCCAGCCCATGTACTCAATGTGACGTCCATTGACTGTGTATCGTTTGCCGTCGGGTTCAAACATTTCAGGTGCCATTTTAGCGGGCCTAGACGATGTCGCCGGACGTTTCTTTTGCGTTGAATATTCACTAGGCCAAGGCAGGTCGAGCATCGCAAGATTGCCACTTTTATATGCAGTCAAAAGATCATGAACGCTGTCGAAAGATTGAAAGTTATATACCAGCTTGACAACTCGCCAATCCTGGACATTTACACTCGAGACATTAAAGAGGATTTGAAATCCCAGTGGATGGCTATTTTCATTATTCACGGCGCGCGTGAAGTAAAACCATATTTGTCGTTCGTGGTGTGCAGGATTTATCCAGGACCACGTCAGACAGCGATCAGAGCAGTTGTGGTAGGAAGCCTTGTACGACTCTATGAGCAAAGGGTATAGTTCTTCTGCTATTTTCATAAGAAAGAGTTTATCAATGGTTTCCGTCTCCACGTCATCCATGGGACGCTTGTTCCATGGGATTGATGCCATTGCCTTCAGTGCATTACCGTTGGTATTGACAACATACTCCACCACCACTGGAGGTTCACGGTCGCCGTGGTAAACAACTGCGCGGGCTTGCCGCTCTGGCTTGCCGCCTCCGTCGTCAAGAAAGTTCAAGGCGACGCTTTTCTTAGGCAACTCGAGGTCCATTAACAAAATGTAACTTGAATTTATAGCTCTCTTCGTCTTCGTAAGACCGAGGCTTGTCGTAAGGTACTTGGCTACTGCTTTGTACTCATGTGGAGTCAGATCGTCAAATGGGGACAGACTGGACATGTTTTGAGTTGTAGTGACCGACTGCGTTTTGCACGGTTTGTTTGTTTTTTTCATGTCGTCTACCTGTTGCTTGTAAACCATGGCAAGCTGAAGGTTATCTTCTGCCTTCTCTTGATTAGTAGACGCCTTCTTTTTGTAAAATTGTCCCTCATTATAAAGAACACCCACAGTTATGGCCAGAGCAATGGCTGCTACGGCGAGGAACACGCATATCGGCACGTAAATGTTCTCAATAGTCTTGTTCGTCTTTCGTCCGCTCGTGTCAGTGTCTGACATTTTGATACCTACAATATAGAGGCCAATGAATGAAAGATGAAAAGGCAAAGTGCATGTGATGCACAGTGGTAAACAGCAAAGTCCGTGACATATGCTAAAACCGGGATTTGGAAATCCTGAAGAGTCGCAATTCTGCGCTCATGACCACGAGACAGCTCCAGTGTTGTCTCACTTAGTAAATGCATTCGACGACTCCCTTTGTGCTATGACCTCTAGCCATACATGACTAGTAATGGCGCGGATGTCGTGACCGAAATATGCTCACTCAAATAAAGTCATAGACGTTCCTGCATGCGCTCACACAGACTAACAATGGGGGGAGGCTCGAATTCTTGGGAATGTGGACCTTTTACTAAAAAATAAAGAAAAAATGTTATGTTCAGAGCTGTGAATTGTGCATTCGCCGAGTTTTTTATCATTACTGGCCTTTTTAATGGACTTTTGTCTCGTTTCCTCAGACTTTTTGTTTCTCTGAGGCGGACCTTTTTGCCCACTTCACCAAATGAGGAGGCTCGTTCGAGCCCCCATAGGCTTTCCTCCCTGGGTGCGCGCATGTCCTGTTGACAGAGAAATTGTTTATCGAAATTTCTACCTATAATTTGCTAGGCATGGTTTTACATTTTGGCCAAGTGCGAGCTTAAAAGAGACGGAAATAAGCCGGTTAAATATTAAACAAAATTCATTTTTACCTTCCTGACGTACAAGGGGTGGAAAGCAACTTTTGGCGTGGGCGTGTTCCTTTACCGCACATAACAAAATCACGTACCACGTAAACTGAACTCCGTCAAACAGACTAAGGCACGCTTACCACAAACTATTTTTAGTAAAAGTGACGAAAAAACAACACACAGAATCTGGGCCATGCAATTAAACAAGTGTATAATGCAGCAACGCTCGGAGGAGAATCACGACACAAACAACTGACTAAGTTTACGTCCACTTCCGTTTCGTCTCGCACAAAATACTGCAGCATTCATTTCCACTAAGCTCTACCCAGAGCTCTGTCATATCTTTACCACAAGGAGACAAAAATTTGTAGAGTAGACCAGACCAACAAATTGAACGAATATTCAATTACTCGATAATTTATTGTAACTTCAACGGAATCGGTCCGAATACCGCGAGTGGTTAAGCATACAAACTCATGCATACTGCATGATGCTGCGTTGAGCATTCGGCTCTCTGGCCCTGAGACAGCGGGTAAAATTAACTATTCTACTCCAAATATAACCTTGATCCGCATACTGAAGATAAATGATACTATATGATATATATTTGAACTTATTAAGAATAATTGACTACCGCTTGTTCATCATTACTGTCATAGTGTCCATGGAAAGAGTTTGCTCACCCCATGTACATTTATTTATAGTTATGTTTTTGGTGTGGTTTACTTACTGCCATTTTAATTTCGACGTAATCGTCACGGATCAAAAATGCAGCCCAATACCTACCAGTGTAGCTGCTGCGTTAACTGGAGTTTGATATATTTGGAAATAATGCTTAGCCTCTCTGAAATTGTAGCAAATGAACTAACCTTTTCGAGCTGATATAAATATCACACCAACAGTCTTTTCTCTCGACGACACGTCCGTCTCCTAATGACCCCGCCTTACAAAGGAGCGCTCAGGCGTGCACGATGAGCGGTGAGCAACTTGTTTTGAACGAGTATTTTCACTTTTCAGGTAGACTAGATGGCGGGTCACGAATGAAATAAATGCATGGTCATAGGTCAAAATCCCACAAATACTTTTAACGTGGGAGCCATTGTTAGCGGTCGGATCAGGGTTATCTCCCATTGTCGTTTCATGTTGTTTTTGACCCTTTAGAAAACTCGCGTGTTTTCAAAGGCCTACCAAGATCGCGAACAATTCAGCGCTCATTGACCTGAATCCACGGAAGGATGCAATTGAAGACTACTTTTTGTGAAGCACACCTCGTAGCGTCATAATGGCAAAGTTATCGATATTTTCACCTGAAGAATGTCAAGAGTAGTTAAGAAGGGCATACACTTGCAGGTCAGAGTACCGCATTTTGAGAATACAGTTTGAAGCCCTTTATTCAGTGGAGGATATTGGCTCATAAAATACGCGAACCGCTGTAAGTGAGATTGTCTGACGTGAGATTAATTAAGATAATATGTATGTACGAATTGCTTTGTCTTCAAAAGTCAGTCAATAGATTCTGAGTTGTAGAAGCAAGGTTTCTAGAGTACTTTCATTTGGCAATTCTATGTTGACGTTTTCCACCTCATTCAAATACATGTCAAATGTAAACTTGAAAGTTTCCTCGTTTAAAGGTTCGCATTTTCATATAATTTGCAAATGAATTTGGTGAAAAATGAGAAAATATTGAAATTTGGAGTTCGTGCCGTGTTGCATCTGATTATTGATAAAAAATATTGTCTTAGACTTTTTTGGAAAGGTCGACTGATTCAAGATGTCGGCAATATGCCGACGAGAACTAAGAACACCAGTCAAACTGTGGAAGCCCTACAGTTTTGGAGCGGCAGTGGCCGGAGGGACTAAGTTACACACCTGTATCGTCCTACGTGTATTAGATAAGACACCATCTCATAATGCGCCCCCTCACGGAAATGGCTGCAATCTAACACAGCAGGCCGTCCCACTCAGAGAAATTTTCATTTGGTCATTCTAGTACTCCTCGGAAGGGGTTATCTCATTTTCCAGTGAGCTCTGAACACTTCCAAACTGTTGTATCAGTAATTATTCAAACAATAACTGAAATATTGTTACAACTGCTGAAGAAGAATTTTACAAATTCAACCGAGGCATCGATTTGCAGCGGCCAGATAAGCAGTGCCATTACACCATCCTGATCAATAAACCCGTCTTTTGGAAATACTGAATACCGAAAATGTGTTGGAGCCACACGTGATCTTGCAGTTAAGTGACTAGGGTGATCTTCGTGGGAACTGCATGACCAGAAGC
>NMRA01000006.1:1056285-1070637 GCA_002633005.1 Phoronis australis | reverse complement strand
CCTATGCATTGTTTATTCACCCCCCGAGCCCCCCTTGGATGCGCGCATGTGCTAGTCAAACGGTATCTGCTAGAATTTTAGGGCCCATGGCCCTCTTGGCCCCCCCGTAAATCCGCCACTGATGACTGATGGAGTACTTTCAAAAACTAAACCACATGGGGGCTACGACGAAGTCAGATACAGGTCGTTCGTCAGTCTTGATTCGTGGAAAGAGATTTGCATAAGGACCTGCCGGCTGTATCATGCGAATATCCAGGGGAGAACGTGATATGTAAAGTGTTTGTACAAATCTGTCTAAATAGTAAAGCAAAGTAGTACAACTGTACGTGCAAGTTTTCTATTCCACCTGCTAAAACTAGCACAAAAAACAAAATTGACATCAACAGACGCACGTATACAACCTGGAAAGCTCATTTACATTGAGAAGTAAATTATTGAAGGTACTGTATTCGTATCTTCACACACGCCATCTGTTGGTCACATCACGTGAATAGCCTACTTGTGCCAAACATGCAACTTGTTACTGTGACACAGTTGACTTTTCTGTGTAATTTACAAAAAAACAACTATCGAGAAGTCATACATTGTGCAAAATTTGAGCATTTGTTGCAATAATGTCTAAGGTCACAGTCAGCGTGCAGTGCGGGATACATATTTTTTCAAAAGAGAACCATTCCTACACAGCACGTGTCTAATCGAGTCTGCCCAGTCCACTTGTCTTTGAAAATTTATTATCTAGCTGCTAAATGGTACAACAAAATATGTGCTGGAGTCGGGATGTTGCGGTGTTGCAGTTCAATGGTACACGCACCAAAGTTTTCAAAAATGACAGACTTTGATAGAACTCTTATTGGTTATTCTATACTTGGATAACTTTTTGCCGAAATTGTTTGGCAATTAAATCGAACTTTTGTTGGACATGAATGTGACATTGCGCCTAGCCGCTAATTGTTTGTGAATGGACTTACAAAGTAAAATGTCGCAATTTCGACTACTTAAATGGAGCAGCATCTGTCGAGCTTTTGCTGAAATTTAGTTAGAATTGAAAAGGATTCTAAGCGAAAAGAAATGAATACTTAGCGATTTGTGGGCGTCGAAACCCAAGTTTTGACGGTGTCCAGTTTATTTTGAAAACTACTTTAAGCTAGACTTTGCACCTTTGCACAGTACGTGGTATTGTAATTTGTTGGTAACTTAAGAACATAAACATAAATCTGTCCATTCAGATAATGACGTTGTAGTTACAGCAGTGTTGCATACGCATCAATAACCTTGACAACCCTCCACTATTTCTGTCCTGACGTCCATAAGGTGCACCTACACAAACATAACTACGTGACTTGTTTGGTGTGACCAGCTTTCCAAAAAATGTGCTCATCACTTGAGGATTACACTGACTATTGTATGAAACTGACATCGCATCAAAAGCTAAACATGTTACAAAACCCTTGAAACGTCAAACCAAATACTGCTTTAAGCACTACATGAACTTGAAATTAATTTAAAAAGATCGCTAATGTGTTCAGAGTAGTAACAACAAAGAAACACTTGCTTTTACAAAGTATTGTAATCTGTTTCACTAAATAGCTTTTACAAAGTATTGTAATCTGTCTCACTAAATAGCTTTTACAAAGTATTGTAATCTTTCTCACTAAATAGCTTTTACAAAGTATTGTAATCTGTCTCACTAAATAGCTTTTACAAAGTATTGTAATCTGTTTCACTAAATTGCTTTTACAAAGTATTGTAATCTGTTTCACTAAATAGCTTTTAAAAAGTATTGTAATCTGTCTCACTAAATAGCTTTTACAAAGTATTGTAATCTGTTTCACTAAATTGCTTTTACAAAGTATTGTAATCTGTCTCACTAAATAGCTTTTACAAAGTATTGTAATCTGTTTCACTAAATTGCTTTTACAAAGTAATGTAATCTGTTTCACTAAATAGCTTTTACAAAGTATTGTAATCTGTCTCACTAAATAGCTTTTACAAAGTATTGTAATCTGTTTCACTAAATTGCTTTTACAAAGTATTGTAATCTGTTTCACTAAATAGGTAATGAACAGGCAAGACGACTATTCCAAGTTTAAGGAGGCCACGCCCTGCTTAACCAGAAAATGCTTGCTTTCCAACAGTTTTTGAAAAGAAAGAATAGAATTACTATGTTTTTATCCCGTCAGAATGTTCACTTCTCCACATATTTTTTGTAAATCGAAAAAAATTAATCCAAGTTTAAGCATTGAACGCGGTCTGCTTAAATGAGGAAATAGATAGAAAACAATCACGAAATATGGTCAGAGAGAGTATCAAGAATAAAAATAAATCCTAATACAATGTGCTGTAGCTCTTTTCAGAATGTTAAGTTAATTTTTGTGGATTTGTTCGATCATTGTTTCCGATGTCAAGTGGCTGTAGACAGGAGACATGACGTCATATCCCGCCTGACGCGTGCAGTGTAAAAATGGCCAGTTACCGATTTGGGAAACTGAAAGAAAAACTGCTCGAAAAAGAAAACGGTTTGATTATGGCCTGAGTATGTGTTAGAGTTGGAAGGAATTAAATACATCGGGACGGCTTCCTAAGGTGTCCCTCTATGCGTAAAAAAGCAGCATTACTTTGATGGTTTAATCAGTGTCGGAGGCATAATTCACCGAAAAGCTTCGGAAAGCCTTAAAGGAACTTGACCAGCTGCCATGGAGACGTTGGACCCACTATCTGTTCTCGTGCCTGTGAGCTAGTACACCGGCGGGACTGTAGACTTTCTTATATTTTGCCTTGAAAGACGTGTAAAATACGATTTGATATCATTTTTACGCATTTTCTAGATGGAATTAAATGAAAGTTAACAGAAAAGTATTTTTTAATATGTTAATTTGCAGCTAGCAATCATTTGCGCATCATTTCATCCGCCGCGGGCCCAGTCGATCAATAGATGTAGGCCGTTGTCTAGATTTTCGATCAGATAGTTGACCTGACTATATGTGATAATTGCTCGAAAACATGGCAAGTTTTCGGGTATGATTTTACTTGAGAGTCTTCCAGGCATGGGACCTCCATGGTGACCCAGTCCAGTAGGCCTATATGTTTTGAGACGAAAAAATGGTCTGGCTGTATTCTGTGATAACGGGATGAAGATTTTAACTATCAGTAATTACAAATACAGATGAAAGTTTTGCCATTGGGAATTTCCAAAACATTGATAGAGCATGAATCAGGGGTTCAGTGGCCCGGCGGCCTGGCGGCGGAGGACCGTCGCGCCCAGTGAACGCTACAGAAAAATGTGATGGTTTTCGAACGATTACACACCAAAATGTGAACAGAAGAAACCTGTTTTGAAGAAAAAATGAAAAAAAAACTTGCGAGATATTCTGATTCCTTGAGGTCCATTGACAGCGCTCGGGCCCCGACGGCGGCGGCGGTCCGGCCGCCAAAATCAAGCAGCAGTAACCACGACTTCTCAGTCTTCGCAAAAAACGATTGCTTTTAGTCTACCAGTGTAATCGATTGTGTAAACATTAAATAGTTACAATAAGAGGCCTGTGGACTATCCCATAGTCTCGCACCTAATGGAAAGCACTTTCTTTGATGTATTCAGTAGTGCACAGTAGAGTCGAGTGGTGTCGCTGTTCGGTTTGCTAAGCATATGATGAAAGTGGCCACCGTAGCGGCAACTTCATTGATTACTTTCGTAGTTCTTCTGAGGGATTTGTTTGATTTAGCCGTTTACTATGCTTTATCATTAACTGGAACCTTGCCCCTCCTGTCAAACAACCACCCACTTGAATTTCAGGACAAACTGAAGATGAAGGGAAGAATTCTAGTTTATTCAATCGTCGGCTGTCCGCACTGCATTCGTGCCAAGACGTTCCTTCAGGAACGAAGGCTGGTGTTCACTGAAGTAAGGCTTGATCTCTATGACGAACACGTTCGTACAGAATTGAAGCAGCGCACGGGGAGGAGCACGGTACCGCAGATATTTTTCAACAACACGCACGTTGGAGGCAACGACGACTTGGAGAAATTGGTAGGTCACCGCGCCCGTGGGCATGGCAGGGCAATCGACAGAAGTGTCGTAGTTAATCACATAAACCGGGTTTGGTACAAGGATCGGTGTCCCCCTCCCGGAATTGGCGGGGGCTGGTTGTTAGGTGGCTACCGTTGCATAAATATTGTTGAAGATGTGCTTCCGGTGAATTATATGAGCCTCTGTTAGCTACAATTGCCTATTAGCTGAATGGTTAGCACGCTTGCCGGTTTTATGGGGGTCGCGGGTTCGATCCTCGGGTCGGGTGATCTCGGCTATTACTATAATATGTCTAACTGCAAGCACAAATGAACATTTTTTTCATAACTCTCAACAAGATATGGTTTAAATAAGCATTAATTTAGGGCCTAATAGGTCAACATGTACACATTTAAAGGCGAAGGCAACCCTTCCATGTCATTTTGAGCTAAAATAAGGTTGGTTGGTTATCCTAGACATATTTTCCACTTAATTACAGCTTTTCGTAATTTTATTAATTACTCGTCCGCTACTGCGGAAGTGACGTTTTAGGAGGCAAGCATTTCGCGCCAATTTCTTTTCGTATAGTCTGACTGTGAGAGCTGCCGAGTCAGTCATTGTTTTACCTCGGTTGTGTTAAGTTCCGTCGTCGTTTGCTTTCATTTACTAGTCGGTGAACATGCCACACTGTTGCTGCGTACCGGAATGTACTAATTATCGGCTCACGCGCGCTTTGGGAGTACCTTTGCGTCGCTTTCCGATGGATGACACACTTCGCCGTACTTGGCTCGTTCGTGTGAAGAACACAGCGTTACCCGTCCACGCAACGTACAAAGCAGTGGAGAATTACCGTGTCGAGCACTTTCTGCCCTCCGATTACGAAAGGGATTTGTACGCTGAACTGATGAAGGTCCCTGCGAAACAACGCCTGAAGAAGGATGCCATTCCGGCAGTGCCCCGTCGCCACCCCCGAGAAGTGCGTTTTTGAAGCGAGAAGCCTCGCGAGCTGTGGCCAGAACAGTGACTGGAGCCAGTGGAGGCACTTTAATTACTGTCACCCGTGCCTCCGAACGTACCCCAGAGCATGCAATTCCTGGAACCAGTAGTGATTCGCACTGTGCTGTTTTCTCCAGCCCAGAGCCTCTAAGCAGCCCTGCAGCGATATTGAGTAGTGGGAGTGATTACAGGCCCAGTTCGACACCCAGTGAAGAGGACAGTTCGTCGTCCAGTAAACAGATCGGTGAGCCAAAATTTGATAAGTTTATTGTGGAGTTGTCTATTTAGAAGGTGCCAGGTGTGTGGCGAGGGAGTCACACGACACGATGTAAGCAGTTTGGGTGCTCGGGTCACCATCCAGTGGGAGTGTGTCGCAGGACACTCTGGCAAGTGGGACAGTTGTTCCTCTGTCCGTGGTATGCCGGAGGTCCACTTAACCATGTCCAGTAGTGGCTTGGCCTCGTAGAACTCTGAACAGCACAAGCCTTCCATTGAGGTAGGCATAACAACGCACACAGTGCATTTGCACCAAGATGTGTCACCACGTCTGTCCTCAGTAGCCGCCTCGTTTCTCTCAACAGCTGCCTGTGCGTACTCTGCCTCGTTATACTCGGGCTCAAACATGTACCCACCCACTGAATGTCCGTGAAAAAATTCCTCGTCACCACTGCTGTGAACAAGGTCTCCGTCACTTACACTACTGTCACTGTGATACGGGTCACCGACTCCAGCCATTTTCAGCTTACAACACACTAAACAATCCCTAAATCCAACGTAGTTGAGTTCTCTACTAACCTATCTTGCTGCAGAATACTCGCCTATGGAAAGTGATGGCGGCAATTGTTGGAAAACAGCACAAAACAAAAGTAGAATAGAACAGATTCGCACGGTAAAGTCAACGCAAAACCAAGTGGCGGGAAACGCTTGCCTCCTAAAACATCACTTCCGGAGTATCGGACGAGTAATTAATAAAATTACGAAAAGCTGTAATTAAGTGGAATATATGTCTAGGATAACCAACCCACCTTATTTTAGCTCAAAATGACATGGAAAAAGGTTGCCTTCACCTTCAAAGAGTACGTCACTCGTGCTGGACAAGAGGAGAATTCCATTAGGGTGTTAAGTCAACTGATGAAATTATAAGCGTGTGTAATACCCTGTTAATTCCCCCTGCGGAGAAACTTAAAAATACCAGTTACTTAAAGCCGGGACATCAAACCCGGTTTTGCCTGACAGATACTATAAACGACTTTCCATTCAGTTCTCTGAAACAAAATAATGCTAGAGATGTAACCCTTGACTACTGTCAAAAGTTTGGAGGAAATTTTGAAAACTCCTTACCAAATCTGCTAAATAAATTGGTAAGTGTGACCTACGCTTCATGTGGAGAATTTCTCGCTTACACTGATCACCGCTCTGAGTCCCTATGTCCCATGCAGACAACTTTTACGATCCCTATTCAGCGCGCCCTTTATATTGATGTAGATCTGAGCTAATGAAGTTGAAAGGTAATAGCTAGCACTACTTTCTTAACAATGGTGCTCGTTATTACACCCAAATTGTTTTTCTCAGGCATTTGCACAGAGTTAAAGCCTGCAATATGGAGAAAAGTTTTAACTTTGTACATTTTAAATATTACAAAAAGACTAGAAAGTTAATTTGCATTGATCTTGATAAAGGGCCACTTCCTTAAGGAACATTGGTTTTAAATATGTTTCATACCTGTTTTCATTACTTTTATTTTAACACTCCTGTCTACTTGCGTTTTTTCTTAGGGTTGCTATCGTTTTATTATGTGTTTAACCGAAGCATCAAAACAACTTAGAAGTCAGTTAATTGTTAACCCATACCTGAATTTTCCAGATTACAGCTACACCAAACATGTCACAACAAAAAAAAACTTGTGCCATTAGTTCAGGTTCAATCTTTATTAGAACTCAAATCATAAAATATATATTACAAATGTGCAAATGGTGATAGCCAAACTGAAGATTTGGAACCTCTGGAAATTTTGGTTGCAGTAACTACATAACTGTTCTTGCATTTCCTCAGTCTAAAAAATGAAATCACAGCTCTTGCCCACCGACCAACCTCATCCACTGCTTGCACTCTCTCGTTGACTACAAAGCTAGCCACCTTAGTTGTCTTCACACTCACAGGTATTCCATTACACCTACAAGCTAACTATCGAAATTGGTGCATTTCCGCGAATAGCAGTTTTCCGGTTAGTGTACTACTCCTGGACTATAAAGTAGTTCGGCATGCACTGGGCCATAAGCGATGTTTTAAAAATTATTGATATCTAATTTAGTCACTGTGTGTTGTTCATAGATGTTTCAATGTAGCTTAGTTGTATATTAAAAGAGTAATCCACGTGATCAGCGTTTATAAATCACCGAGTATATCAATACGCACAGGCGTTTATCTTCAATCAAACCCCATGTTTGTAGTTTTTAGCTTAATAGTTCATCGATTTTTATAAATCGAAAGCCAAACTTGGTTCTTTTTTCCATCTGAATACAGCTTTGGTATTTGTTTTTAATGAAAACTGTTGGTTAATGCATTTTGAAAATTCGCCAGTATGTATAGGCAGAATTGTTTACTACAGTTTATGTTCGGGTAATTACACTTAATTGGGTCTTGCTCGCACCGGACTCTGCGGTCATCACAACTGAGTCCGACTCTGGCGCCGCGCTCTCTTTGATCCCTGTAAAAGCCGCTCAGAAGGACCAGCTTGCGTGACTTTCGTGTAAGCGTATTATTCACGGCATGGCAATCTGTGACAAATATGGAGTATAAAGTTTACTCGTCTGCCTTTAACTTAGAAGGTTGACACCAATGTTGCATTGAAATCATCAAAACAGGGTTTTATAGTATCCTTTTAACATTTTAAAGTGAGAGATTTCTGAATTGTCAGTTGAGAGAAGTCTTTCATCATGAAAACCCATTATCGCATCCGTATTATTTAGTGAGTTTGCTTGTAGGGAAATGACAAAGTACAATTTGACAGGCTGCTACAAGACATAACTGATAACGAGCCTCCAAATGATGCCCCCCAGGTTCCTGATGAGTCATTGTTGTTAAATGATGCTCAAGGTATGTTTCTTTTGCAATTAAGCGGTGCCTAATTATTATGCTGGTGCCTGAGTAGCGAGTCAGTTACTTGTGCAATGTTATATACCGAGGCTAGAGTCTGAGCAATTTCTTTATGACTGGTAGAACTGGTTCTTTGACATCTATGCAAGTTTCGACTTGTAAGCAAATGATTCTTCGACAATTGCAGCATCCTGAGTGATATTTGAATGCAAACCTGCCATGCCTACATGTGACCTAAGGTCGTTAAAATTGCAAAGTTCAAACTTAAATAAATCAATCATTCATTTTTTGAAGCAAACAATGAACTTCATTCAGTCCATGATTGTATCGTGCACGGAATTATCACCACTAATAAAAGGCGGTATTTATGATCACCACTAATAACTGGGGTATTTATGGTCACCACTAATAACTGGGGTATTTATGGTCACCACTAATAACTGGGGTATTTATGGTCACCACTAATAACTGGGGTATTTATGGTCACCACTAATAACTGGGGTATTTATGGTCACCACTAATAACTGGTGGTATTTATGATCACTACTAATAACTGGCAGTATTTATGATTACCACTAATAACTGGGGTATTTATGGTCACCACTAATAACTGGGGTATTTATGATCACCATTAGTAACTGGCGGTATTTATGATCACGACTAATAACTGGCAGTATTAAAAAATAAAACAATTAAGGTTCTTATCCCAAAACATGAACTATGTTTGAAAACTTGGTTTTGTGAGGTGGTGCTGCATGAGGCTTTAAAATAGAAGTTGTTATTTTTCAGTGTTATTTGAAATCAGATGAAAACATTAAAACTTTACCAGAATTATATTAATGAGACTGACTGTAAGCTTGGTTATCTTGTTGTTTAAAGGAACTGTTTCAACAAATATGTGGTGGGAATTGAATGGTTACACAACAGATGGCGTTTTCAACAGATATGTAATGTCTGTGCAATTACTGTTCCAGGCAGTGAAATTGACTGTAATCCTGACGAGTATGCTGACTTAGTTAAGTCGCTCAAGGTCAGTGGACTGATCAGTGACCATCGAAGTGGACTGAAAGTGCACAAGGATACTTTTGTAGGCAAGGAGTTTGTGGACTGGATTGTGAAGACCAAACAGCTAGGTAGTATGCAGATATGGGTGCGCTCTAAAATCATGTCAACCGCTACATTTTTTTACAGATTTGTTACAGTTTTCGCCATTTTTATGGCTTGATACTCCTTATTGCTAAAATGTGATGCTTTTCGATAACAGCGACTCTTATTTGCTGTTGAAAGTTCGGGTCAAAACCTCAGCCTTTGGCTCTACATAATGTTTTTGTGGAAAATTAGAGTACAAGGGAGTGTTTGATGAAATTGGTGGCGATCGAGAGGGAGCGAACATTAGGTGCAAAGTGGTGGTGGAGGGGTGCATTGCTTGTGCGCCACTGCCAGTGCAGGGTTCTTCAGACAATAACTTTGGTCAGAGTACAAAAGTATTGACATGTGTGAGAAAGCTTGTTATTCATAAGTATAGGTTAGTAAGATCATATTCTTTAAGCTGCGTTTCGCTACTGTTTATCTTACTGTCTAAGTTGAATTCTTAACTGATGCATTTTGGTGTTTAAAAGCATTACCAAGGTCACTTAGTTATGAATAGTAACATTGTGTAATGAGCTGGCAACTCAAATCAAAGACAATGTGTGCGCCATGTTCAACTTCACAATTTAACTATTGGCCAACCCCAATAAACTCTGAAGCGTTTTTATTCGCCCACATTATATGTGGACGCATTATGCCGTCATCCCTGTACAGCGTCTGGCATTGGTCTGACATCTAAAACCCTCTGATGTATGTTCATGAAATTTTGCACATGTGTTCTTTTCATGAACGGAACGGCATGAGCGAACTTTACAGGACTGGTGTGCCCTGTTGTGGTAATTTTAGTTTTTTACATTTATCTCTGTATCTTCAAAGGTCCTCAAGGAATATTTATAAAATTTGGCAGATATGCCATTTTTACTGTTCTTTGGCATCTGCTCCTCCATCAACCAAACCACTCTAAAGGTGATTGTGGAAATATATGTTCTTACTATGAAGAGGACGGCTGTCGATGAGTTTCTGACGACTTCGACTACTGTGAAGCTTCCTAGTGGAAGTATGTCATTTTGCGCCCATGGCCGTGTCTCCTAAACGCTCGGACGGATCTTTAGTAAATTTAGCAAGACTGTGAAGTTGACAACGAATGGCTACGACTTTTGGATGTACCCGACTACTGGTGTGCCCCTACTTGCAATTTTAGTTTTTTAAGGTTTACCTTTATCTTCAAAGATCGTCGACGGGGTTTCATAAAACTTGGCAGATAGGCATCTATTAGTGAGATGACACTATCCTCCTGCTTTCGGATGGATTCGAGTTATTGCGCCATTTTTACTGTTTTTGAGTTTTTTGGCGTCTGCTCCAACTAAAGCAGCTGCTATGTTCCCTAGTAACAGCTTTATTTTTTACATTTACCTCTATAACTTCAGAGTTCCATGATACTTTTTCATGAAATTTGGCAAACAAATTTTTTTATGACGACGGCAACATCTTTCCTTTTTTGATGGATTTCGCGAATTCTGCACCAACTAGTGGTCATTTTAATTATTTTTTATAATTCAGTTTTTGTCATTTGGTTCAGCTGTATCTGCCAAACCACCCAAATGATCATAAATGATAATTATTAAAATTTTCAAATGTGTTCCTACTGACAAGAGCATGGCGTGGATTTTTAAATGGATCCAACTAGTGTGGTGCCTCCTTGTTACATTTTTCACATCTACGGCTGTATCTGCTAAACCCCTTGCAGGATACCATTATATCCCTATTAACTTGAGAACAGATGGATGTTTTTGAGCACTACTGTGATTCCTAACGGCAGTTTTTTATGGATGCCTTTGTATCTTTGGAGATCTTCGACGTATTTTCATAAAATTTGACAAATAATTTTGAAAGACAACCACCTGTTCCCATTTTCGGATGGGCTCAATGTATTCTGAGCCATCTACTGCCCAGTTTTATGATACAAATAAACACTCGTAAAAGCACACCACTTGCGGTGCAGTCGTGGGTGCATTTCAATGCTCCGCGTAGCTTGTATCTTGAGTTGCTGTTGCTGTTGGCGATATGAGTCATGGTTCCATGTGATCAGCCCCAATTGCTTCCTGAAAGTCTCCCATTGTGATCAGGAGACAGTATTGCAATGATTGACTGCAGAAAAAGTGTCATGGTGTCATGGTGAACGATGAATTTTGAGGGTTGTGTCCATGACTTAGGAGAATCTTTGGACACTGTGTGGTGTAAACTAAGGTTAATATGTTCTTCAATTTGGGATGCAAACACAGAACTTTGCTAAAACTGCCATGTATCTATTTTTAAAGACAATTAAAATAAGTTTGTACGAATATTCAAAATTTTACCAAGTTTACAGATGGATTAGCACCAGTAATACTGTAAAAACCGTGGTACGTGAGTACGTAATGCTGACGTTCTTAATATTAGGCTTTTGAGAAGAAATTCGCCTGTGCCCAGAAGCTACTGACACACGGTTATATTGATTTGACACTGCAGTCATTTCTCAAATACAGCTGATATGTAAACATCCCATTGAACAAATATACCACTAACTTGTGTTCTTCTTTTTGAGCACACCTTATGTTTTGTTTCATGTTGAATAGACTTTAAATGATTCACCTTCAATTACAGACTCGAGTTAGTAAGTTGTTGTCATTAAAACATTTATAATGAGAGTTGTCTTCCTCAGTTTCTTTCATATTGATTTGAAGTTCCTTAAGGGCAATGTTACCTTTCTTGAAAGCATTTTTGGTGAATTTGGCATATGCTATTTACTCTGAAAGGCATTTTGAACCTTCAGAATCAATTTCTACAAAAATAAAATGATGTTTAAATTAACTAACAGATCCTCAAACTTTAAGTTTGGACACTAAACAGAGCAAGCCACACAATGCAAAACACTATGTGTGTCTGATTGGGTGAAAAGCTAATGTTCCCCTTTAAGTTATCGGGCTTCGATAAGACCCTAGGTCTAGGTAATGCATTCTGATACCCAGACAGGCGTTTTACACTGCAGTGAACAGAGGGAACATATTGTAAAAGTGCATTTATTTCCTTGGAACTTGGCCCTGAAATACTTGATACAGTGAACAAGTCTATGATAGATATTTTATTGAATATTGCTTTTTGCAGACCGTGAGTCAGCTGTTGTGTTAGGTCAGCAGTTGATTGACAGCCAGTTTGGTCACCAGGTGGTGCATGAGGCTACATTTCAAGACAGTGATAAAGCATACTACAGGCTGTTGGAGGACAGGCCAACAAGTGCACTCAATGCCTCTACTGTGTCTTACTGTAAACCAGTGTCAGGTAAAGTTGTCTGATGGGTGTGCACCTCATAGTACTCAGACTTCTGAAGTATGTTCTATTAATTCCAGTTTCTCACAAGACTGGTACGGTAGAAATCTTGGCTTATCAGTGTTACTTCTTGCCAGAAACTTTATAGTCTGCAGGAATTAATTGAAGTGATAAAAATGTTTGAAAGTTTATGTCCATTCACCAGAAACTTGGGTAAGCATGTTTCAAAAATGACGTGAAAAGGTAAATGATCGAAATAATTGAGTTACTTTTTTCTCACAAGACCTTGACCATGTTACGACACGATTGGTTAATAACACCGAGTACATAATTTTTTTTGATATTACATGGGTGAATCACAAAGTAGTGCAATGTAGAAGTCCATACGCCTTACATTTTATCATTTGCAAAACACTAAAACAACCAAATGCGTGCCAGCCGAACAATCCCAGAATTGACCTATCACAAGCTCCGCCCCCTTGCGTAATGTCGACTAACAAACAATAAGTTTTACCCAGCAACGTGTTGTTTGTTGGGTAAAATGGCGGCTCAAAAATGAAGGTGTGTCAGTAATGCTGCATTGTAAATGGTCAGTTAAGCCATTACTCAAAATCATGGCGATAGGTCAATTCCGAGAAGGTGACGAAGTTATGATTGGCAAATCGGGTGTCGCAACTCTCCGCACTCCCAGTCCGAAGGCTATGGAAACAGCTTCTTAAACGGACTCATCTTCGGCGGCGAATTCCATATCCACATTCATTCAAACAGAGACAAGCCCCAACAAAAGAAATGTGGCGAGACTGTCTAGCTGTGCAGTTTCAAGGTCAATTCAGTTCCCAAGCGTGGGGAAGCATTGCTGACTGTTATTTATCAACATTTTTTTAGTTTTAATATTACAACTTCGAAGACTATTTATTAGATTCTAACTTGAATATTTGCCATGAAAGCTGAATGCAATTTACAATTACTAAGCTTAAAATGAAACTGTTGACAAAAAGTAACTGAATTACTTTACAATTACTTTACATTGCACAAGCGTGTTTTTTACAAAAGTTGTGTCATGTGGTTGAAAGTTTTAGACATGTCGAGTTTTTCGGCAAAAAATATTGTTTTTACGGTTCATTCAATTTCCAAGAGGTTTTGCCCATGTCATAAACCTGAGGCTCCTGTAGGATTCTCGAATTGACAATTTGCACTATAACTTATCAGTTGGATTTGCACATTAAGAACCATTGGGACCATGTAAGTAAGATGTGTCACTTGACCTATAGTTAAGTCGGAAAAGATCTCTTTCCTGACTAGGGCTTTTGCTATCCGTGTAAGAAGAATAATAATTCTTAATTATGATGTATCAATGTGCTGATAATCATAGTGCATTTGAATACTTGTATAATTACGTACTCTCAAGTTTGGGTAAGATACCTCCTATTAGTTTGATTGGACGCCTGTGGCAGAAAGTGCCAGGTTTGAACCCTAGTTGGGACACAGATCTTTTCATACTTAACTATGTGACCAATAGGTGGCGTTTAACGTCTTACTTTATTTGTAGCTGATAATTTGGGCACAGAGCTGAGAAAGATGATTCTTAAGATTTATTCATCGTATCTTTCAAAGGATGGAAAGGTATGTGCGGTAACTCCAGTTGGCATGACGATATCACTGCAACATACACTGTAGTTAGGATTAGTCAACCGGTCTTTCATGTTGATGTTTAAAGGCGAAGGCAACCTTTTTCCATGTCATTTTGAGCTAAAATAAGGTTGGTTGGTTATCCTAGACATATTTTCCACTTAATTACAGCTTTTCGTAATTTTATAGATTACTCGTCCGCTACTCCGGAAGTGACGTTTTAGGAGGCAAGC
>NMRA01000006.1:1043696-1055946 GCA_002633005.1 Phoronis australis | reverse complement strand
TCTGGGGTACGTTCGGAGGCACGGGTGACAGTAGATGAATTGCCTCCACTGGCTCCAGTCACTGTACTGGTCACAGCTCGCGAGGCTTCTCGCTTCAAATACGCACTTCTCGAGGGTGGCGACGGGGCACTGCCGGGAATCAACATAGACGGAATGACAACCTTCTTCAGACGTTGTTTCGCAGGGACCTTCATCAGTTCAGCGTACAAATCCCTTTCGTAATCGGACGGCAGAAAGTGCTTGCCACACACACGGTAATTCTCCACTGCTTTGTACTTTGCGTGGACGGGTAACGCTGCGGTCTTCACATGAACGAGCCAAGTACGGCGAAGTGTGTCATCCATCGGAAAGCGATGCAAAGGTACTCCCAAAGCGCGCGTGAGCCGATAATTAGTATATCCTGGTACGCAGCAACAGTGTGGCATATTGACTGACTAGTAAATGAAAGCAAACGACGACGGAACTTAACACAACTGAGGTAGAACAATGACTGACTCGGCAGCTCTCACAGTCAGACTATAGGAAAAGAAATTGGCGCGAAATGCTTGCCTCCTAAAACGTCACTTCCGAAAGAGCGGACGAGTAATTAATAAAATTACGAAAAGCTGTAATTAAGTGGAAAATATGTCTAGGATAACCAACCAATCTTATTTTAGCTCAAAATGACATGGAAAAAGGTTGCCTTCGCCTTTAACATTGAGGTTGGAGCTTCTAGGTTTGAAGACGATCATGCTCACTTTCCCTATTCATTCCGTAAATAGTCTTGCTTTTAAGATTATGAATAATTTTATCAGTAAGTCTGTGCATTTTGTCATATATTTAGAAAACTATAGACCTTAACTAAGTAAAGGTAAAACTGCCATACGTCAGTTCTAACCAGACCAAGAGATTTTATCTGTGGAAGGATTGAGTGCACAAAACTAGAACAACTGTACCAGGAACTTGTCTGGAGTTGAGTGAAAATCTGACATGCATGTTCAGTATTAGAAACATAGAATTTAGTGTTGGATTTTGTATAGGTGTACTAGTGTGTCATTGATCAGTTTCCATGCTTCTAACTGTTTTTAAATTTAGGAAAAATAAAGGGTACATCCTTAACAAAACAGCAGTATCAATAATCTGGATATTTGGGTACAGTAGATTTATGCAATTACTGTTACTGTCTAATGGAAGGGTGAACCAATAAGTGAGACTTTCTGAGTAGCACATTTGGCAATGTTCGATGCTTATCATGTTATCATGGCTTGATAATCTTTATAATAATTTGTAGTTTTATTACTAGGTTAATGGTCAATGTACTCTTTGCAGAAAGTCAACTACGATGGCATTGGTAAAAGTAATGAGTTTGCCGACTACGTCACTGTTAGTCAACAACTGCAGAGAGTGAGGATACAGGATGCCTCAACTGAAGTCAAGTTAGCCTTTTTCATCAACATATACAACGCTCTAGTCATACATGCCACTGTTGAACGAGGACCACCAACCAGTTTGTGGCAGAGATACAAGGTGAGTTGGCATGGGTGGATTTGCAGGGAGCCCCAGGCCCTCCTTGGAAGGCTATTTTTCAAACTGTCACGGAGGTTTTACCTTTGGAAGTGGTTAGTGTGCCCCACATGATGACATGTTAAATTTGACAAGTCTTGACTGTAGCAGTGCTCCTTCGCTTGTATTCTGAACTCAAGAGTCCATTTTGAGCAAATAACCTAAAACATAAAGTGTGTTGGAATTGACTGTCCGACGGTTTTCTGATGGGTGGTCACAGGACAGTACTCAAACAAATTAGGAGCATGTGAATTTTGAAATATTTGTTTTGTTGTCGGCAGAGGTACACTAAACCTAGGGATCTATGATGTTGTGAGGGAGCTCAACCACAACTTCCAACAACAACTTTACATGGCATGCCAGCACCTTTTTACTGTTGTATCGGGAGGGGCTCAGTGGCCGTTTACATGAAACACTCCCAAAGGGGGACTCAACTAAGGTTCCTAAGTCTTTTTGTGTGTTTGTGTCTTTATGGACCCATAGATGCAACATTTTTCTATCATTTCATCTTTGTTATGAGCTTCTCCTTGATTAATGATATTTTCTAATAATATTAAAAACTGAGCACAGAGTTCATTGAAAATAAATAGGGACTCAGTCCTTAAATTGGGGGTGTTGCATGAAAAGATCCCTAATTATTTCCGATAATATTGACAATTCAACGTAGAGTTCACTCTTGATTTGTATCAAAATCATAAGTTTAGTAATTAGTACTGAAGCTAAAACAATACAAGAAAGGGCAAAATGATGTTTTTATATGTCCAAAAATATGCAGTAGATTTAGGGAAGTTATTTGAGTCCCTATTTGGGACTGTTTCATGCAACCGGGCACTGTGCACTGATCTCGAATTGTAATTGATGAGATGCGTGGGTTTTTGTAAGTGTTGTATTGTAAAGTATAAAAAACTTTTTTATAATGTAAAGACTGTTTGCACATAGGAAATACGCTCACCTTGATCATATTTGTTCTCATATACATTATGCCAATGCATATATTACTCAACATTATTTTTGAAATTTGTATTGAAGTTATGATCTGTTTGGTTTCATTATTTCTAGTTCTTCAACACAATGCGTTATCTGATCGGCGGCCATGAATACTCTCTGCAAGACATTGAGAATGGCATTCTCAGAGCCAACAGGATAGGCCAGGGTAATGTATTGTTGCACGTCTCTGAACCAACAGGATAGGCTAGGGTAATGTACTATTGCACTTCTCAGAGCCAATAGGATGTGCTATTGTAATGTATTGTTGCACGTCTCTGAACCAACAGGATAGGCTAGGGCAATGTACTGTAGTGCACTTCTTAGAGCCAACAGGATAGGCTAGGGTAATGTATTGTTGCACGTCTCTGAACCAACAGGATAGGCTATGGTAATGTACTGTTGCACGTCTCATTGTTTTGAAGCATGTCACATAGATTCTTGTTTAATTCGTATTAGAGCTGGATTTCACCCTGTTAGAAGACTGGCTAAAAATGAAATTGAATTCAGCCTTTTACTATCATAAAGTCAGTCTCATAATAACATTTTCAATCATAGAGTTTCATCTCCATTAACAACAACAGCATGGAAAGTATGAGCTACTCAAGAAAATGTTTCAGAGTTTATTAGGGTTTTGATCCCTAAAATTGCAATTTCGAAAAGGGCACTTGTATGCATTGCCTGCGACTTGAGTTGGTTATGGAAATGGAATCGTGTTACAGTAGGTAATACTACAAGATTGATTTTTTTAACATAAAAGGCCTATAGTTCAGTTTTTATGCGCCCACATATTTATATCTGGACGCATTATGCCGTCATCTCTGTCCGTCCGTCCGTCCGTCCGTCCGGGCGGCGTCCGTCCGGCGTCCGCTGCTCTATCTCCAAAACCCTTTGACATACGTTCATGAAATTTGGCACATATGTTCCATTCATGAATGGGACGGCATGTGCGAACTTTCGGACGGATCCGACTACCGGTGTGCCCCCTAGTGGCAATTTTAGTTTTTTACGCTTACCTTTGTATCTTCAAAAGTCCTGAACGGATTTTCATGAAATTTGGTATGTAGGCACCTAGTAGTGAGATGACGCTATCCTGCCGTTTTCGGATGGATTCGACATAGTTTGCGCCACCTAGTGGCCATTTTTACTGTTTTCGAGTCTGTTTTTGTGCTTCCACCCCTCTATCAACCAAACCGCTCAAAGGATGATTGTGAAAATTGGCATGTATGTGCTTACTATGTAGAGGACGGTTGACGATGATTTTCCGACGATTTCGACTACTGTGGCGCCTCCTAGTGGCAGTTTTTTTTTTTTTGCGCCTATGGCTGTATCTCCTAAACCGTTCGCAGGATCTTTACGAAATTGTGTAAGTATATTTATATGATGTTAACAACGGAAGATGACGACTTTTGGACGGATCCGACTACCGGTGTGCCCCCTAGTGGCAATTTTAATTTTTTTACGCTTACCTTTGTATCTTCACAAGTCCTTATTGGATTTTCATGAAATTTGGTATGTAGGCACCTATTAGTGAGATGACGCTATCCTCCCGTTTTCAGATGGATTCGACATAGTTTGCGCCACCTAGTGGCCATTTTTAGTGTTTTCGAGTCTGTTTTTGTGCGTCCACCCCTCTATCAACCAAACCGCTCAAAGGATGATTGTGAAAATTGGCATGTATATGCTTACTATGTAGAGGACGGTTGACGATGATTTTCCGACGATTTCGACTACTGTGGCGCCTCCTAGTGGCAGTTTTGTTTTTTTGCGCCTATGGCTGTATCTCCTAAACCGTTCGCAGGATCTTTACGAAATTGTGTAAGTATATTTATATGATGTTAACAACGGAAGATGACGACTTTTGGACGGATCCGACTACCGGTGTGCCCCCTAGTGGCAATTTTAATTTTTTTACGCTTACCTTTGTATCTTCACAAGTCCTTATTGGATTTTCATGAAATTTGGTATGTAGGCACCTATTAGTGAGATGACGCTATCCTCCCGTTTTCAGATGGATTCGACATAGTTTGCGCCACCTAGTGGCCATTTTTAGTGTTTTCGAGTCTGTTTTTGTGCGTCCACCCCTCTATCAACCAAACCGCTCAAAGGATGATTGTGAAAATTGGCATGTATATGCTTACTATGTAGAGGATGGTTGACGATGATTTTCCGACGATTTCGACTACTGTGGCGCCTCCTAGTGGCAGTTTTGTTTTTTTGCGCCTATGGCTGTATCTCCTAAACCGTTCGCAGGATCTTTACAAATTGTGTAAGTATATTTATATGATGTTAACAACGGAAGATGACGACTTTTGGTCGGATCCGACTACCGGTGTGCCCCCTAGTGGCAATTTTAGTTTTTTACGCTTACCTTTGTATCTTCAAAAGTATTGAACGGATTTTCATGAAATTTGGTATGTAGGCACCTATTAGTGAGATGACGCTATCCTACTGTTTTCAGATGGATTCGACGTAGTTTGCGCCACCTAGTGGCCATTTTTACTGTTTTCGAGTCTGTATTTTTGCGTCCACCCCTCTATCAACCAAACCGCTCAAAGGATGATTGTGAAAATTGGCGTGTATGTGCTTACTATAAGGAAGACAGCTGACAATGATTTTCAGACGATTTGGACTACTGTGGCGCCTCCTAGTGGCAGTTTTGTTTTTTTGCGCCCATGGCTGTATCTCCCAAACCGTTTGCAGGATCTTTACTAAATTTAGCAAGTGTATTTATGTGATGTTGACAACGGACGATGACGACTTTAGGATGATTCTGACTACCGGTATGCCTCTAGTGGCAATTTTAGTATTTGCCTCTAGTGGCAATTTTAGTATTTTACATTGATCTCTGTATTTTCATAGGTCTTCAGGTGTATACTTTGTGTTACTTCGTGACTATGAAGGAAAAGTTCCAAGTAGAAATTTGTTTCTGGCATTCTAATGCTGTGCTAATCTCGTATGTTGGTAAATGTGTTTTTAATTCTATGTTTCTGTGGTGCTTTAAGCAACTGGTGTATAGGATGTGCTTGTATTATGAAGATTACTCACATTTTGCCCCTAGCCTATTGAGAAGACAATGACCATGCCTTTCCATTTTGCAAAGTACAACATACTACATATATGCCCTCTACGGGCCACTTTATGGTACCAATAAACAACCCTAGAAGGATACCGTATGTGGTGCAATTCTGGGCGCATTTCAACACTCTGCGTTGCTCTTGTTTTTTTTAGCCAGCTAAACATGGCGAAGTGCGGCTTCATTGTGATATCCATTGAGTTGAGATTGTTTGGAAGAGAAGTGATAGGTTACACGTCAGGCAAAACTGCTCCATTGCCCATTGCCTTTAGCAACCATCTCTACGACTGTCTTTTTTCCATTACTTCTTTTCACTTATAATATGTATTTTTATTGCCTGTCCTTAGACTGGCATTATGGTACAAGTGTCTTATCACCCGGTATCCATCTGAATTAAGATTGCCATCGCTCTAGATCCTGTAATATCCGGATCACTATATTACTGATAACTTGGACCTTTCCAAGTTCTGTATTATTCTGACTAACATGAATCCATTTTGGTTTCTATTTCTGCGGTATTTTTTAAAAAGTAATTGTTGCTGCTTTTGCTATCGTAAAACAAATTTCAGATAATCTACCATTCTGGATAGTTTATGCAAAAGAGAGGTCTTAGGTTTGTATAAATTTTATAATTTTAATTTTACGTCCTGTAGACATGTACTTAAAAACTTCATTGTACCCTCTTTAAGTGGTTAAAAAACAAAAGAATTCTACTTTTGTTACTGACTCCACTCACAGGCAATGTTTACCAATTTGACAATGTAATGTCTTTAGTGTGCTGCATATGATTTACAGGAATGATCACCAAACCTTTCGGAAAGAACGATCCTCGTCTGAATGTTGCTTTAAGTCAGCCCGAGCCCCTTATTCATTTTGCTCTCGTCTGCGGCGCGAAAAGTTGTCCACCCATCAAGACATATTCTGCTGAGGTGAGTTCTTGTGTCAGTTGATCACAGGTAGCGCATAATGGCAATTTTTTGTAAGTACATACTTTAGTGATTTCACTTTTGGTTTCTTTGAAGAGTGTATCAAAAAATGTTCAGTAGCTCATGGAACAACTTGAACAAAAGATTCAAATATAGTGTTTATAAGTTCATACACAGCATAATGTATTGATATCTTATTGGGTCAGGCAACCATAGTCTGCAAATCAAGTCTGGGTCCTCAGGTATTCCGTGGTCTCATTTAGTAAATGACTAAATTCGGTAATAGGTTATAATTCATTAGTTACATATTTAGATGTATAGGAACATAGAAAAAATAATGTAGAGTTACTCATTCCATTGTTGTTTAAATTTACTCAGGTGAAGTTGAAAAGTGAGACTCTGACGTATTGCTAAACTGCTAATAGAGGCCAATTTTCCAACAAAACTGGGGAATACTAAAGGTTCGCAGAAATTATTAAATGTCAGGTTGCAGTCTGTAGAGCATGACTGAAATTAAATGCCTGGCTTCTATCTTAAGCTTTATGGTTGACCTAAAAGCAAAAATGATGAAGTTGCAGTGGGTACTAAATCTTTTGAGTGAATGAAAGATCCAATACGACAGGATTTACAGTCTACTGGACACTTAAAGCTGGCCAAGGAATCTTCATGACTTTGTTCATTGTCATTGGTCAAAAATGTTCAACTTGTAAGCCTACCTAGTAGGCCTAGGGTCCTTTGTTGTGTTGTAAAATCATTATCTCAATTCATTGTTTCCTTCTTTGTTGAAAGTGGTAAAGAATATTAAGTTCACTGTGCAGTTTGGCATTACCACTGTAAAGTCGAATGCAAAGATATTCGTCAAGTGCTGAGAACCTTTTCCGATGACTCAGTCATAGTGATCACCCTTGTCTGCTACCTTGCTTAGATTTGTTTTCGTTTCGCAATGAATTCATCACTTTTGAGATCACTCTATAGCACATAAGACAGAGCTTTTATTTTAATATTTATTGCAAAACACCTCAACTTAGTGCAGTTGTTGGAATTGATACTATTATTGCTGTAATTTCATTAGTAGTAGTAGTAACAGTAGTAGCAGCAGCAGCAGCAGCAGCAGCAGCAGCAGCAGCAGTAACAGTAGTAGTCAATAGCAGTAGTAGTAGCAGCAGCAGCAGAAGCAGCAGTAATAGTAGTAGCAGCAGCAATAGTAGTAGCAGCAGCAGCAGCAGCAGAAGCAGCAGCAGCAGCAGCAGCAGCAGTAGTAGTCAATAGCAGCAGTAGCAGCAGCAGCAACAGCAGAAGCAGCAGTAATAGTAGTAGTAGTAGCAGTAATAGTATTAGTAGCAGTAGTAGCAGTAGTAGTAGCAGTTGTAGCAGTAGTAGCAGCAGTAACAGCAGAAGCAGCAGTAATAGTATTTAGTAGCAGTAGTAGCAGTAGTAGTAGCGGTAGCGGCAGTGGCAGCGGCAGTAGTAGCCAATAGCAATAGCAGCAGTAGTAGCAGTAGTAGTAGTGGTAATAGTAGTAGTTGTAGTAGTTGTAGCAGCAGCAGTAGTGGTAATAGTAGTGATAACAGTAATAGTAGTAGTAGTCAATACCAGCAGTAGTAATGATAGTAGTCAATACCTGTTGTAGCAGTAGCAGTAGCAGTAATGGTAGAAAATGATCAAAGTATTACTGTCAAAGTTTTTGTAAACACTAGACAGTGGTTTGACTTTTGAGCACAATATTAATATCTTTAAATTTTACTTAGCAATGGTGCTTATTACTATCTTATTTTGTATTCAGTTTCTCCAGAAATTAAAAAGAGTTCGCTAGATATTCATTCTTCATTACTGGTTTGAGCTCGACAAATTCTCATTAGCTGTAGTAGTGCTGTGTGATTGAGTACTTTCCTTTAGACAACAAAAATATTAAATCTGGGCTCGATTTGGCAACCTCAAATTTTGTTTGGCATCCTGGTAAAAATCTCAAGTTGCCATGAAGTTGCCACACTCTCTACAGGGAGTAAACAGACGGGAGAAACTTGGCAAAAATCTGAACAGCTCGTTTTTGAGTCATGAACATATAACATGTGACGATCGTCTGCTCCTGCCTTATTAGGAGATGAGCTTGTGTGGGATGTTGGGTTTGTGGGGGAAATTGGTGGTTAGCAAGCAGGCACCCCTAATTTTCCTTTTGACTAGAAAACGCCATACAGGCTTTGCTTGTTTTGGTGACCTCTGCAGTTTCTATTTAACATCCTGTGAATTTTGCCAGGTTGCTTTTGGCAAGTTGATTTTATGCTAAGTACCGAGCCCTGTAAATGCTGGTGTATTAAGTAAAGAAACCAATTCATCTTTTGGTGGCAGTTTTTAATTGAATTTTGCTGTTTCTTACAGACAAATTTAACTTGGACTAGAACACACAAACGAACCCGTACCTACATTGAAAGTATCACAAATTCTTCTCAACAAACCCTATGTAACAAAGATTAGTGATAAAAAATGTTGTTTTAAGATAAATTACTTTTTTGCAGGGTATTTACGATCAGCTTAAGCTGGCTGCTGAGTCATTCCTTGAAGGTTCTGGCTGTGAAGTGGATTTGCCTAAACGGGAAGTCAAACTGTCGCAAATACTCAAATGGTACAGGGAAGATTTCGGGTCCAATAATGCCGAGGTATTTGTCACTCCATGTTTTGTGTCACTTCAATTGACATCTTGATTTTTGTCAGAATGCAATGGGCCCATACATACATAGCTCTTCATTTAGTTATGACGTGACGGAAGGCTTACTTTTATCTGTTCTCTCTCTGTATAGTTTGTACAAAACCATTCGTACTATGTACATGGAAAAGCAGAACAACTGCACAGTTGGTACAAATAGAAACACAAACACCAGTATGTAGATGATTGACAGGAAGGCACTGTCATTAAAGTTTAGGTATTCATTGATGTAGGCATCACTGCCTCCAACAAGAGAGTAGGTGGCAGCAAATATTCCGTAGCAGGAAAAGTAGACTGTTGTATGCCAAAAATGAAGATAATTGAGTGGAAAGTTAACGAGAATGATGTCGACAGTCATTACGATGGCGTTCATGATGTGTTTAAAAAAATCCACATGTATCCTGTCTCCATGGTTGTGCTCTGCTGTGAACACTGTCCAATGTAAGAATGTGTTCATGAGGGCAGAGTTGGCACTAATGCTGAACAATAGCCAATGTAATTTGATGTACCATGGCAGTGGTTTCAGAGGCACTCTCATTATGTCTGTGCCACCTGAAGTTGCCCAGCTTATTGGTCGTATTTCACTTGGCGTACCGACAAGGCAGGTTACAGGATAGGAGTATTTGCGTTTGTTACTAGAAATTGAGCCTCGATGTATTGAGTCTTCAGGTGATTCCTTTTTGTTCAGCTTGGTCTCTGCCTTATTCATGACCTTATTGCTTACATTACTGGTCATAGGCTTTAGAATAGACGTTCTTGATACTTTGCTTGTCTTGCATTCAGGCTCAGGTGGAAGCCCAATGTCACCTTGCACAAAGGTGACTTCAGATATTTCCTTGCGGGTCTTGACTGTCTTCTCACTTTCTTCTGAGCCTGAATTGGATGTTGCTTGTGTCTTTGACTTGGCTGATTTGTCACACTGTATGGAGGTCGTCTCGACTTCTGGTGTATTATCCTGGCTTTGCTCTTCTTCAATCCTGGATATTGACATCCTATCGTCTTGGAAACCAAGAGAGGTTGCATTAGAGTCATAGTAGGTTAGGTGACATTGAGTTGGGATTCCTTTTATCGGCCTTATATTTGTCCTGGTTGTTTGAAATTTAATATTTATGGCCAATGCAACTGCAACATATGTTAGTAAGAGGATGACATCCCAGTTGTATACTTCAATCAGCCACTTTGCCTGAAGTCCGCCATGTTTTGCACTGTGAGAAATCTCAATTATAATGCCGACAAAGAAGAAAATAACCAGGCAAAGACGGTAGAAAAAATAGGTGTAGATACCAATGGGCCACTGGCTCATTGCAAAGTCATTTGGGTGGCCATCATGTACAAATGCAAACTTGCTTGTGTGAGCCTGGTCTTTACAGATTTCTTTAATAGTCTTTCTTTTCTTGACTGGTATCACAAAGTCTTCCCTCCTTACTAAGTTCAACTTTGACCTTGTTCCCAATGGCATTATTTTTCATAACATCTGTAAAGTGAGAATGTGCTTTGGAATTAGAATTATTGTTTTGAATTGTTTTATTTTTGATTAATAAGTGTATTTGTAATACTGACATGTTTAACTTTGGGAAATTGTTGTTCATGCTGTGTACGTTTTAGTCCATCATAAATAACTAGCTTTTGATTCAGACCACTTATCATTATGAAACCAGGTTCATAAGCTGTTCCGTAGTGAATTTAAAGGTGATTTCTTAACTGACAGTTCAACATAATTGCTTAAGACCAGACTATACTGGTTGCCTGTTGTGGATCATTTTATGTAATCAACGTGGTTGCAGACAATGGTAAATTGTCAGTTTTCCTGTGTCCTGCAACTACTTTTCTGTGAGCAAGGAACATGCCGAGATCAGTTTTATTGCGGTAAGTTGTCTAAATCAAATGTAACTTTCTTTAATGGAATGGGGGTTTACAGCTACTTAGATTGGAAAGACGACACCCGAGTAACAATTAAATCATATGAGTGATATTTAACAGATAAAAGATGTGTTCGTGAGGCAAAGCATTTCAGTTTGCTTATTATTATAAGAAATGGTGCTGAAATGACATGGAAGTTCAACTGAATTAACAGTGATTGGTTGTATGACCATAATATGGAAGAAATGAGTTAGAAAATCACAAAGCCTGAAGTATGAATTTTTGGATAACATTGTCATTGTTGAAACATTTTAGCCAAATCAAATTTTGGAAATGAACCACGTTTTACTCTTTTCTAATAATTACTCTGAATGTCTGCAATTCTTGATATCATTATCCACTTTACAACAGGCTATATTTTAATTAGCACACATTTCGATTTCTCAGCATTTTGCTCTTCCAAACTGAGAGTCCATTTGGATATCTGGGGTTTGTATTATCAATAAGCAACAAGCAACTACAAATTAAAATTATTTACAAATGTCTTAGCTAAGACTGGACTTACGAACGTGTATAAAATGGGTCCTGGTTTTCATTTGGTCAACTTGGATTGCATAGCACAACTTTATTGTTGCCTGCTACATGCCAAAGTAACCTGTTTATTGCGGTACCACTTCTCCTATACACTAACAGTTGGTATTAAATATTCAGGCATATTAGGGCTGTGCTAACTCACACTTGTATCAAACAGCACCAAAGAAGTACCTCGCTGGAGCAGGTAAGTATCAGTATTGTCAGTCAATAATCAACAAATTTTCTTGGTAATCATTGGGTAAGTGTGATGTCATAAAGACTTGGTGTCTTTAATTTCAACACTAGCTTGACATCACTAATAGCAATGCTGATGAGTGTTAGAAATTTTTTTTAAATATTAGTAGCTTACAGATATTTAAGACCATGAAGGACAACTAACTGAAATTCAGAGGAAACTTAATATTTACCCAGTGCCAATAATAGCAGTGGAAATGTTGTCACAGGAAATTCATGCAAAAGTGTAATGTCAGTAACAATGTACCCTTTCAAGAATGCATTGCACATTATCTATGATCTACACACACACACACACACACACCCACACCCACCCACCCACACCCACACCCA
>NMRA01000006.1:979097-1040426 GCA_002633005.1 Phoronis australis | reverse complement strand
GTGAACATGTTCAACGTCTGCGAAGTATAGTGAAATAATGAGCATAATTCGCAATAATCGGTCTCACCTGAGGCGCCATATTATGTAGCAAACTTTCTATGCAAGCGTTCGGAGTTTGACCACACTCTACATTTTCGAAACTATTTGTTAATTAGAGTGCGCAGAGTACGCACTTGGTGGCGATAAAGTTCTTTTCAAAGTGTTAGGCGATCCCAGTATGTGGCTTAGTACGTGTGGTGACTCAGATCATAAGGTAAGATTAACCGCCCAGGGCGGTTGCCTGTCGTAATAAGCGCCCATGTTCAGTTAACCGCCCCCCCGATTTCTTGAAATTTCACGTTTAAGCGCCCATGTCTGGTTAACCGCCCACCCCCGATTTTTTGGGTTCGCCAATTTAACCGCCCAGGGCGTTAACCGGAACGATTACGGTATTAGCAAGATGACGCTATCCTCCCGTTTTCGGATGGATTTGACGTAGATTGCACCACCTAGTGGACATTTTTACTGTTTTCGAGTCATGTATGTTCTTACTATGAAGTGGACGGCTGACGATAATTTTCCGACTTCCATTACTGTGGCGCCTCCTAGTGGCAGTTTTGTTTTTTTTGTGCCTAAACCATTAGCAGGATCTTTTCTAAATTTAGTAAATGTATTTATATGATGTTAACAACGAAGGACGACAACTTTTGGATGGATCTGAGTACTGGTGTGCCACCTAGTGGCAATTTTATTTTTTTACGTTTACCTCTGTATGTTCAAAGGTACTCAACGTATTTCCATAAAATTTGGTATTCTGGCATCTGTTAATGAGTTGACGCTATATCTCTTTTTTCAGATGGATTCGACCTAGTTTGCACCACCTAGTGGCCATTTCTACTGTTTTCGAGTCTGTTTTTGGCATCCACTCCTCTATCAACCAAACGGCTTTGAGGATAATTGTGGAAATTGGCATGTATGTTTATGCTATAAAGTGGACTGCTGATAATGATTTTCCTAGGAGTTCGACTACTGTGGCACCTCCTAGTGGCATTTTTTTGTGCTCATGGCTGTATCTCCTAAACCGTTGGCAGGATCTTTACTTAATTTAGAAAGTATATTTATGTAATGTTGACAACGGACGACGACGACTTTCAGACGGATTTGACTACTGTTGTGCCCCCTAGTGGCAATTTTAGTTTTTACGTTTACCAGTGTGTATCTTCCAATGTACTCAACAGATTTTCATAAAATTTTGAATATTGGCATCTATTGGTGAGATGACAATATCATCCTGTTTTTGGATGGAATCGATATATTTTGCACCACCTAGTGGCCATTTCTAGTGTTTTCAAATCTTGTTTTTGGCGTCCACCCCTCTATCAACCAAATCATTCTAAGGATGGTTTTGAACATTGGCGTATATGTTTTCAGTGTGCAGTGAAGAGGATTGTTTGATTATGGCGACTGACTACTGTGGCGCATCCTAGTGGTAGTTTTGTTTTGTTGTAGCTGTTTCTAAAAAAACCCACTGCAAGATCTTTAATTTAGGAAGTGGATTTACATGAAGATAACAGACAACTTTCATGCCGATCAAACGGTCCCTGTGTCCACAATTGGCAATTTCTTTTTTTTTTGTCCTTTGCTTCTCTGAAGTTCCTTGACAGATTTTTATGAAGTATGGCATGTGCCCGTTTTTGGATGGATTGTACGTTTTTGCGACATCTAGTGGCCATTTTTATGATACAAATAAATAACCCTAAAAGCACACCATTTGGCTGTATTGGTGGGCGCATTTCTTGCTCTTGTTTATTAATAGTATCCTGGAAAGTAATCTGTTTTGGAATCAAAATACATCATTTTTGCAATAATTTAGGTCTAAAATGCTGAAATATACCGTTAGTTTCCATTTTTATATTATATTGCAGAATATTCAAAGTTGATTGAACCTTATACTACTCGTGATGTTCCGCCTATTTCCGTAAGGATGTGTCAGAATTCCCATAACCAAGCCTCAAATGGCTTAACCATCAGCGCCACCTTGAGGCTTGGGAACGAGGCTGATTGGAATTTAGCCTCCCATGAGTATGCTGATATGCGTGTCATGTGGGGTGGGACAATGAGAAGACCTTAACTTTCCCATCTTGTTACGTGTTGGTCTTAGGCGAGCTTTGGCCTGCTATAAATTCGGTTTGACGTCACCGTATGTTTACCAGTCAACACCTGTCCCATATTGCTTTGAAAAAGAGAGTAACACCCTTGATGAAATCCCTGGAATAAGATGCATTGGTATATTTTCGTGTGATAGTTGCTTAGTCATACTGGCAGGGGAAGACATGTTACAGTGTTACTGTGCTTTATTCAGGTGCCTACTTTATGAGTTATTTTTCGTCACGTTATCAGTATGTTACCTGTGGTCACCAGATGTTAAGGAGTCTACAACAGTCCCAAGGTGCTCTTGAAAAACGACACCAAGACGGTAGATTATATCCTGCGATTTGTCAAACGGAAGTCCAGATGCTAGTGTTGGGAAGGATAGAAATGGAATAGAGGGCGGCTAGAGTGGACTGTAAACTCTAATATTTGAGCAAGTGGTTCTGAACTAGAAAAACTTACACTAAATGTTCAAAATTGTAACAAATAATAAGTAATTCCACAGTTAATAGGTAAAATGCTATTTTCTATACTGGCTTTGTTCTGGTTTTACCTATTTCGGGAAGCATTACACAGCCTTGATGCATGTTTTCTTGTTCCCTGTTACGACCAAAACAAGTATCACGTCGACATCGTTTTGTTTACCTCCTTTTGTTCTTGGTGAGCTTGATAGGCTCCTTGGAAACGTAGCTTCACTTCCTCCGTTCTCGCCGTTATTCTTGAGCGAACGTATAAATGAAAGGCGAAATCCCTTGCGTACGCTATAGTTATACAAAGTGTTTGGAAGCACGGCGCGACAAAAAGTATGACCAGTGCTATAATGAAGACTGCATTCTCTGGATTGTCTTCATAATCCAGGGCTTTAATTGTGAAATTGAAGTCGTGGTAGTTAGTACCTCCTGCTTTCCAGTGGATAACTGAGAACATGATGTATATGGTGACCAGACAAAGGAAGTGCCAAACATGTGCAAACCGTAATGGTATGGAAACCATGAATATGTCCATTGTCATTGCCACGGTGTCGATGATGTAATGGACAGAGGAGCCTTGGAGAGCGCTGTTAGAGTGTTCAGTCGTCCAGTAGAAGACGTTATGTACGTGAGCTGCTTGACTTGTCATACTTATAAGGAACCATTGTACTTTGAAAAACCAAGGCACAGGCCCACCGGCCACTGTCAACGGGTTAAAGTTTTCGTGAACATAGCTGGTATGCTTCCTTGTCACGTTTTCTTCTGCTTGCCGAACTATCTTCGCAAACTCGTCATCTTTGCTCAACGGCACTATTTTGTGTTTCCAGTTCAAAGTCACCAATAATACTAGACTGTAGACGAAATACACATAAACCAGTACAGAAACCCAATTACCAAGGTAAATGAACCACTTGGTATAATTTGGGAGTGTCCATAATGTGTCCTGAAGCACAAACCAACTAGTCAAAGCAACTACCATAAATCCCCTATAGACAACAAAGTGCTCTATGCTCATTGGCCACTTACTGGTCGCAAAGTCACTGGAGACTCCTTTGTAGTAAAACGTGAACTGCTTCCACGAGAAATGTTTTACACAGAAATTATGGTCTTCCAGGTCAATTTCCGTTTTATGTTTCTCCGTGTAGACTTTGGGGTCGAATGAGTATTTCTTGCGTTGAGATATGTCCATCGATTGTCTGTCTGGTGTATATGGGCTCCTGGAAGATATGTCGGTGGCCTCAGTCTGCAGCATGTGCGTGTTTGCTTGAGAGTGTTCTACCACCTCTTCATGTGCAATGCCTTTGTTTTTGTGAGATGTGACTGGAACTTCCCTTTCTAGTGCCTCTGGCTTTTGTTGACGCGTGTCTGGAATTTCTCTATGTGGTACGCGTGGCCTATGGTGAGGAGTGTCGGGGACTTTCTTCTCTACATTGTGTGCCCTGTGTGAAGTTTCAGAGATATAGCTTTGTGAGGAATGTGGTTTTGTATGAGAAGGATCGGAGACTTCCTTCTGCACTGCGTTTTTGTGCACTCTTGGAGATATGCTCTGAGAGGTCTCCGCCTTATCTTTAAACATATCCGAGGCTCTTCTCTCTACCCTGTTGTGGTCTGCCTTCCCCGAGAACGTCTCTGATATTTTTCTCTGGGATGTAGTTGTCTTGTGAGACTTGTCCGGTTTTGCTCTCTTTAACTGACATTGTGACATCTTTTTGGGCTTCTCTCTGTAATGTATATTTAGGTCATTCACAGTGTAATGAAAGTTCACTAATGGTAACATTTGGAAAAATAGGATAAATGAGTTAACAATGGTAGTAATGATGTTGACGACGTCAGTGATGAGGTTGTGAAAACGTCTCGAGGTTATTGGTTATTTATTGGCAGAACATTTGGGATGTACTAAATTTACTAGCAAAAGGGAGGGATTGTTACTGATTCCTTGACTGAACTGATGCAATGTTGTTCTTTACTGGCAGAATTGGTGGGATATAATTTGTTTATTGACTGAACTGGTGAGAAGTAATTTGTTTACGGTCAGAACTGATGTGACGCAATTTGTTTATTCACAATGTATGCGTACGCCGTCTTTTGTGAGTCTCTGCGCCGTCTTTTTGGCAATTTGGGAGCCGTGGTTGTAAGTTCGATCACAAATTTGCGAGACAGTGTTTAAGTGAGAAACTATGTTCTTGATTGCCACAGCCGTAACTTGTTGAGTTATGCGGTCTGGTATAGCGTAATTGGCTTACAAACAGAACAGTTGTGGTGAAACATGCAGTCGGAATTGAACCCTGTTAATGGCAGGATGGCAGGGTTACTTTCCTTTGTGAGTGGCGGTCTTTCTAAGTGAAATTGCCGTGTATTGACGGTAACTTTACTNGCACCCGGCGTCGCACCCGCGTCGGCACAACGTCAAACGTGCCCGACGCTGAGCCAGCGTTGGTTCGACGTCAAGACTGAACAATACTCAAAGAAGGACAAATAGGCTGACTTATGCACGGCAGTAAATATTTTTCTGAATCACAGACGTATTTTTAATTTTCCTTTTTCAATTTGACGCTATAGTTAAATGGACCTACACTTTTTACACGACACGACGTTGGACCGACGTCGGACTCAGCACCACATATGATTTCTCGCACCGCGTCGCACCCGCGTCGGCCCAACGTCAAACGTGCCCGACGCTGAGCCAACGTTGGTCCGACGTCAAGACTGAACAATACTCAAAGTAGGACAAATAGGTTGACTTACACACTGTGAATATAAAAAAATAATATCGCAAGCGTCAAATTTACTTGGAAGTGCAAAACAGGCTTTTAAAAGCCGCATCTTGTAGACCGCCGACCAACGTCGGACCAACGTCAAAAAACCGACCGCGACCAATCGACCTCGAGCCAACGAATGGCGACGTCGGCCCAACGTGGTGATGCTATCTGGGGTTGAATTGGTTCTTAACAGTTATCGTTATTCAACGCGCCTGTTGCTTAATCAACGGCTCGTATTGCTTATTCAACGCGCCGAATTATTAGTTATTCAGCGCGCTGAATTGGTTCTTAACGATATCTCAAACCTTATTCACAAAAATTGTATGTTTTTACAATATTTCACACATGTTTAGCAAAATACCTTATCTTCATTCTCGGGGATCTTCAAATGCGAAATGTACACCGTGTAGCGAGAGAAAAAAACGATTTAGTTCCATCACCTTCAACAGAGTGGAAATTTGTTTATTTGTTATCCGAGGTCAATGGTTAATAGACGGCTGTTACTCAAATCGAATCTCCCGCGCCAGGCATAGAGCAGTTTCGTATGTACCCTCAGTCCTTTCATTTATCGAATAGCCATCACATTTAGTCAACGAGATATACATAGCATAGAAAGATGCCGCGGGAAATGAAGCTAAAACGTAGTTTTTATCCTGAGGGAGTTTTGCGTCTGCAGATATGTCCGTACGACCGTTGAGAACCAATGCGCCGAGTCCGAGTCGCTGAACTACCTCTGTGACTTAGTGTTCACTAACACAGCAAGTTGTTAAAACAGATAAATCCTCCCTGAAATTCATTAACTTAATCAGTAATTTGACATTTTGCTGTTTCGATCTCGAGCTCACGGTGCGCCTTAGCCACCGACTCGATTTCTATTGGCCATTTCGTATTTGCTTTCATTTTTCCCGGGCGCGTGGTGTGTATACAATGAACTGTTGGCCTACTTACTGCTGGTCCCGCCTTTTGGCCAAGTTAACGCGATGTACATGAAATCCCACGTACAAAATTAAATCGTTTTAGTGATAATTAAGTTAATTGCGCACTGCAAATTCAGTTGATATTGCGAGGAATGTTGAAATAGCGAACATGGTTAAGACATGTACAGGTTGTATTGACCAAAAGCAAGTTTTCACCGAATACTTAACCGAAGACTGAGATTGTCACGTCTCCCAATTAATCGGCCTTTTATCGTCTTCGACAAATGGGTTTAATTTGAAATTGGGAACCTGGTTCTCGAAAAGGGTTCGGTCGATTTCGATGAAACTTTCCGAACTTAATATTTATTTGTTAATCTCAAAAACGCTGCTAGGATTTTCGATATAAAGGCCTGATTTTTGTGTAATGTCACAAAAACGAATACAACTGCTACTTTTTACAAAAATCCCTTACGTTTTGTGAGTTAATTTACATAGGAACCAAACTAAATGATAAATCGAAAATTCCTAACAGCGATTTTGAGGTAACTAAAGCTTTCATGTAAATAAAGGTTTCATTAAATCTACCGAGGGGCTATTTTGCTATGAATTTACCTTTCTTAAAAATGAAATTTTGACTTAACGTAATAATAACATTGGCACATCATATAAAACATGTTTTTATATTCCCTGATTTTTTTTCTTTCAGAAAATGTATACTTTTACTAGTTTACAAATCCTGGCTTTTTGATATATGAGTTAGAATGGAGGCCACTAAATAAGGTTTGAGATAACATTAAGCGATTATCTTTCTGCTCTTAATCAACGCGCACTATTGTTTATTCATCGCGCTGAATTAAGTTATTCGTTATGTTCAATCAAAAACAAGTTTACGGTCTGTACGTACCCCCCGCGAAAAGGCAGCTCAGACGAAATATGTCCGTGATCGAGCACAAACTGACCTTGCACAGCATGCAAAAAATCTTCCGTTAGTTTGAGATTTGAGAGCACGGACATGATTGGACTCTATGAACTGATAAAGAGTAGTTTTTGAATAAGCAGTTTTGCGCGTTTAAGTGTATTCGCCACCTCAGCGCGTTGAATAATTAATACTACGCGATGCGGATTGAATAAGCACTTTTCAACGGGCAGAAAGGTTCTCATTTAGTAACCCTTTGGGCCCTTTACAGACTATTGCGACTCACGCATTGTAAGTGTATCACGTTCTTCGCTGACCTCCACAGTTTATAGAAAGACTGGTCAGGGAACTAGATTCATGATGGTTGGCGGCTTTTTAGGGCAGATGCTTAATAGGCTCTAGGCACAGGGTCCAATCGCGAGAGATTGCCGTACATGGAAAATGGAACCCGGTTTACACGGTCCGATAGTCCGGCGTATACAATTGTCGTGTGCGATAAAGCGGGCCTTTTAGACATGATTTTTCGAGATAAAAAGTAGCGTACACCTCTCGAACCGTGTTGATTGTGGTCGTTTTTCTCATACTATAATCAGGCCGTATCGATAGTCATGTGCATGTATCAACCGTCGCCAAACACTGAGGCGGGCGGTTCTTGTGAGCGTGTCCCTCAACAGACCCTTGCCACAGATGCTTTTGGTTTTCACAACTGTATCTGAACGGTGAAAAATCGCACTTGGATGAGTATGTTAGGGAAATACCTGTTTCATACAGTGTCAAATTAACTGCTATTCAATCATTTCTTAAATATGTGACGTCATCTCATTATATTGCATCTACTTACCACATTCATTATATTCAGCCAATCGCAATCTGAGTTCGACTTCTTTAGTTTTAGTTTTCCATTCGCAAAACGCCGATAATTAATGCGTGCTTGTTATGCCGTCATCTCCGTCCGTCCAGCGTCCGGCATCCGCTGCTGTATCTCCAAATTTCCTTGACGGTTGTTCGTGAAATATTCCACATGTGTTCCTATCATGGTTGGGACGGCATGAGTGAATTTTCGGACGGATTAGAGTGCCCTTAGCTCTAGTTACAAATAAGAACACTTAACAGAAAAGTTTTGAAGTGAACCAAAATTTGACGATTTTCACAAAATAAGCCACTTCAAATTACCAGAAGCCCGTCTCACATTGATGCGTAGGCTTCTGTTAAAAAATTGTTTGTTAGATTAACTTGTGACAAGTCGGGCATGAGAAGGTGGAAGTGTAGTCGGTGAAATAGTAGTCTGTGAACGGACACACAAACTTACGTGAAAACTAGTCTAAGAACGGCTAGCTGGTTCCCCAGACTAATTCACATTTAATTCAAATATGCAAGGTCATGGGCCCGAAGTCCAGTTTTACAATTTAACACTACTACAGAGGAATAGTTACAAACGTTTCTTTATAAATTGCGGATCTCTTTTAAATCTCATTGCTCACAACCCTGCTATTGGTTTTGATACGTGTTGACAAAAGTGGCTGTTATCATAACGCACGTGTTTCACTGTTGCGGTGCCTCTTGGTTTCTATCTCTTGTAGACTCACGCGTTTGTTGCTCGAAACAATGTAAAACAATGTAAAAACATTGTTTGAGAACAGTACGCCTTATATTAAAGTTGGGATGACTACGACTACTGTGCGACTACTGTGCGACTACTGTGCGACTACTGTGGCGCCCAATGATGGCAATTTAGGTTTTCTTTGCGTATGGTTTTATGATGGATGTACACGAAATTAAGCAAAAACTTTCTATCAAAAGACGCCACTGTTGTCTGCCAGACATTCATTGAAATCTAGGCCGGTCACCAGCGGCGGATTTATAGGGGGACCAAGGGGTCCATGGCCCCACTTAAAATTCTCCCAGATTAAGCAGTTCGGGGGTGCGAATGTCTGACGGGCAAAATCCTGGCTAATATTCTGCCCTGGCCCCCCAACTCAAAATCCTGGATCCGTCCCTGGTGGCTTCAGCGGTTAAGTGCTTAAAGTGCTCTACTTTTATCTAGTGAGGTTTGGCTGCCCCAGCAGAGTCTTGAACTGCCGCCGCCGAGGTTTTGGCTTCGATTCTGCTTCATGGCTGTTCTCTGAAAAACACTTCGTTCGTCGATAATGTCTCTTTAAATGGATATGATTGGTTTTATGGCCAAAAAACGCATTTTGGGATTCCTTTTGGATAGGGTACATTTCATGAGGTTATAAATTTCAACAGAGATGTAAAAAATCAAAATCCGCTGTTTTTTGTGATTTTTATGCGCCCACATATTTATCTGTGAACGCATTATGCCGTCATCTGCGTCCGTCCGGCGTCCGGTGTCCGGCGTCCGCCTGCTCTATCTCCAAAACCGATTGGTGTATGTTCATGAAATTGTGCACATGTGTTCCTTTCATGGATGGGACGGCATGAGCGAACATTCGGACGGATCCGACTACCGGTTTGCCTCTAGTGGCAATTTTAGTTTTTTACGTTCACCTCTGTATCTTCAAAGGCCCTCAACGTATTTTCATAAAATTTGGTATATAGTCATCTATTAGTGAGACAACGGTATCCTTCCGTTTTGGGATGGATTCGACGTAGTTTACGTCACCTATTAGCCATTTTTACTGTTTGCGAGTTTGTTTTTTGACGTCCACTCATCTGTCAACCAAACCGCTTTAAGCATGATTGTGAAAATTGACATGTATGTTCTTACTTTGAAGAGGACGGTTGACGATGATTTTCCGACGACTTCGACTACTGTGGCGCCTCCTAGTGGCAGATTTTTTTGCGCCTATGGCTATATCTCCTAAACCGTTAGCAGCATCTTTAGTAAATTTAGTAAGTGCATCTATATGATGTTGGCAATGGATGACGACGACTTTTGAACAGATCTGACTACTGGTGTGCCACCTAGTAGCAATTTTATTTTTTTTACGTTTACCTCTTTATCTTCAAAATGATTTCATAAAATTTGGCGCGGCGTACAGGCTTCTGTTAGTGAGGTGACGCTATCTTTTTGTTTTCAGATGGATTCGACCTAGTTTGCGCCACCTAGTGACCATTTTTACTGTTTTCGAGTCTGTTTTTTGGCGTGCACTCCTCTATCAACCAAACTGCTTTCAGGATAATTGTGAAAATCGGCATGTATGTTTTTGCTTTGATGTGGATGGCTGAGGATGATTTTCCGATGACTTCGACTACTGTGGCGCCTCCTAGTGGCAGTTTTTTTGCACCCATGGCTGTATCTCCTAAACCGTTTGCAGGATCTTTACTAAATTTAAGAAGCGTGTTTATATGATGCTGACAACAGACAACGATGATTTTGGGATGTATCTGACTACTGGTATGCACCCTGGTGGCAATTTTAGTTTTACGTGTACCTCTTTATCTTCAAAGGTCCTCAACACATTTTCATAAGATTTTGAATACGGGCATCTATTGGTGATATGACGCTATCCTCCCGTTTTCGGATGGAATCAAGGTACTTTGCGCCAGTTAGTGGCCATTTTTGCTGTTTTCGAGTCTGTTTTTGGCGTCTCACCCTCTATCAACCAAATCATTCTAAGGATGATTTTGAAAATTGGCATATATGTGCGCAGTGTGAAAAAGACGGTTGATGATGACGACGACTTTGACTACTCTGGCGCCCCTTAGTGGCAATTTCATTTTATTCTGTTTTCCTTTGTTTCTCTGACGTTCCGTGACGGATTTGTATGAAATTTGGTGTATCGTTTTCTATTAAAGAAGCAATGACGTTCCCGTTTTCGGATGGATTGTTTGTTTTTTGCCATCTAGTGGCCATTTTTATGACACAAATAAGCAGCTCTAAAAGCACACCATTTGCGATGCATTCGTGGGCGCATTTCAATGCTCCGCGTTGCTCTTGTTTACGAGTCGCAGCTTCTCGCCGTTGTGTGTCGCACATTCTCAGAAATCAAGGCAGGTGTCGTTTATCGAATGGGATTGGGCTCTGTCAGCAGAGCGTTTGTCTGAGAACGCGAGGGTTACAGGCTCAAACTCCGAAAATTATTCTCGCGATAATGCCTGTGTTCTGTCAAAAACGGCGTTCCCTTGACACTTAGCAGGCTTTATTGACAGTTCCACTAGCAAGTCTTGAAGAAAGGTTGCTGCTCGAATAATCCTGTAAAGTATGAAGACAAAAAAGTGTATGCAGCTGTTTGTAGGTCGTGATTATTATAGATCGTATAGAGTGTGTTAGAAAATTGACGTGGCGTGTGCCAGTTGTGGAGTTCCGTCGCTGTAAATGTTTGAAGAATGGTACTTACGCGACTGGGTACTCTTACCTGGTTGCGTGTTAACTGCGTTTACTTTCGGCTGCCAGTATATATACCGTATTACTAGATTGAATTTCGTTTCCTTTGGTAGATGCTGGAGTGGGTCTGCCGACACATGACTGATGGAACAAAGAAGTCTGCCCTACGAGAACTGTTGGATGCCAATAACTACAAGTTGTCCTTCATGCCGTATGACTGGGCTACCAACTCGTAGAAATAACTCTTTTTAATCTGCTAAACTTGGTCCCGTGGATGACCTGCTTCCAATACTCTACGACCTTGAAGCCCAGGGTTATCTTTGATATTCGTTCAGTTACGCACAAAACTGTCTTATGAAAAGCAACGGACCTCTCTCACCAGTTATTGATCCTGTACTGTCAGTGGAGTCTGCACAGAAAGGTGTAAGCTTTGTTAGCTAGTGAGAGTACACTGTGTGCTCTGTTGGGTCTCATTATACAGCACGGGCTTGTATAATGAGCGCGCTGATATACCGTACTACTTTCGCGCATAACTGTTTGAGAGCGTAAGGTTTATTGAATTAAGGAAGTCGCGCACTCATCTCTATTGGATTAGTGTTGTTATTGTGATATGTTGTCTTATTGGCTCTTTTTGTAATGTGATGTGAAATGTGAAGGAAGAAGTTGTTGTTTATTCTCAACTTTCATATTCTATTCAAGTTTTAGATGTTTTGCTTGTATTTCATGTTGGTATTGTCCAACACCACCTTCGTACTCATGAGTTTACTAGAGGGGGATTGTGGTATTTCAGGAAGTCACTATTCTCATTTATGACATTCCCAAGATTACAGATTTTACTAAATGTTTTGTAGAGCCCCACAGCCAATTTTCCTGTACTTACACCTACATCTTAGGTTTGATTCCTTTTTTGATTGTGTCCATGTGTTTTGCGCCTAATGTTTAGTGTTAGGCGCAAGTGTTCTTGCTCCTGTCTTATACAGTGTGTGTTTGTGTGTCTCACCCTGTATCTTTATTCCCATGTTCGTTTCAAGTAATTAGATTTAAAAGTTACGTCCACATCAACAATTTCGCAGCAAATAAGTCGACCTTCACTTACATGCTATCACTAAAATTTACTCCATGTTTTCCCTTACGTGTTTTACACGCACACGTTCCTAGGGTAGCTACAGTTACACATACAGTAGGGTTACCCCGACTAAAAGGACTGTAAGGCCCCCTTTCTGTTATGAAAACTGATTGTTGATTTGGACCGCGTACTGCAAAATTGGGGCGTGTTTCACGCAAAGTGACTTGAGGTTTAAGTCACAAATTCAGTAGTGTTGTGAAGCGTTTACTTCGGTTGTGACGACACGTACAGTCAGATAAAGCCTCTCGAAGCCGCTTGCCAAGCGGCAATTGCCTCTTGGCCGAATGGTTTAGATGCTTGACCGTCGCTCGTGCAAGCTGGGTTCAAGTCCCACCGGAGACACTGAAATTTTCTACATTAACGCCCAACTAAGGAAAAAATCCCTAAGCCAGGCTTGGACTTGGAAGAGGTTCCTAAACTGCTGGTGGCCTCGTATTTCTCCTGTAAAGCACCCAGGCTGTTAGCGATTTCCCAAACTTGGATCCCGCTCCTCACCATTTTATGCATTTGACTCCACAATAATGACATCTGGCCAAGTTCATTCGATGGGGATGGGTAATACCCAGCTTCACTTCCATACCCAAGAGCTTCATCTCTAGCTGAGCCTCTCCATGTGTGTCCTTTTCTACCTTCACGGCTCTGTGTTTTTTCCTGATTTTCTTGTACTTTGCAAATGTAACACGTGCTCCAACGCCCTCGGCTTCAGTACTCTATGTAACTGTTAGCTCATCAAATTCTAGAAATTATTCTTATAAACAATCTGGGTAACTAGCTGTTTTGGGTATATTCTTGGAAACTGTAGTTTTGCAATAGCTATGGGGACTGTAGGACTAAACATCTGACTTAAGGCAGAAGTCACTTTTCATGAAACTGACCAGAGGTCTCAATTTGTTTTTACAAAGTTTTGTTTTCTAGGCTTGGGGAACAATTGGCGGGTCCTTGTTGCTAGAGACCAACCTTTGCGCATGAACTGACCCGCTGTAATAAGGCAATTTACACAGTTTCTTACCAAGCAATAACGAACTGTTAGTGTTCCCAGGCCACGAAATCACCTGTAATCCGATTTAAGAGGAAATTGAGACCCATCTCATAATGATTATTGGACTAGATCAGAACTCGTTTTTGGCGGAATGCGGGTTTATAACCAGAATTTAAACTGGTTTTCTAAACAACAGACTTGAGAAAATGCATGTTAACTGTACTGGATGCTATGTATTTCTTGAAATCATGTCACCTGTGTATGATAAAGAATATAATATGCCCGCATAGGGCTGCATCCGTGATTTGAAATTACGTCATGCGATTGTACAAGTATTGTGTATATCTATCGATGTACAACAAATACAAACCGTTGTAATTGCCGAGGGTGCTTTCCATTTAGCTAGTTTCATGCGACTGCGAGAAAATCGAGATCACGCAGAATCACGTGAGTTATAAGCGAGTGTTTCCGCGGTAGTGAACCTACAGTTGCAGAACAGTCGCCTTGGATGTGATGGGTTGGCGTTGCTGCAGTGATGATTTGTGAGAGATAACTCACGATTTATTTTCCATAAGTTAATTTTGCAACATTTAATCTCAGAAATGACTGATCACACTCATATGAAACTTAGTATTTTTCATATACTATTGATCTTCAAACTGGTAGGAGTTATTGTTAAAATGATGCAGTTTTGAATGACGAGTTAACAAAAATGGATTTAAAAAACAGTTTCATGAATTAGAAACAAAACGATGGTTCAGGAAATAATAGTTGTTTACAACGTTTTTGGCATTTCATCTTCGTGAAAACGTGACCAACTTGGTAAAGTACCGGATTTTTACGGATGACGTCCGCATTTTGCAATTCGGCTTCAAACAAAACTGAGCATAGGTGGTTCTCAAGAATAATGAATTTCTCCATGATAGCAAGTAGCAGCATATATCAATAAAAACAACAACGGTTTTAAGTCGACTTGACATGTTTCGGTGTCATTTATTCAAACACTGTGGCACCTCCTAGTGGCAGCTTTGTTTTTTGCGCCTACGGCTGTATCTGTCGTCAGCAGGATCTTTACTAAATTTAGTAAGTGCATTTATATGATGTTGACAAAGGACGACGGCGACTTTCGGACGGATTTGGCTACTGGTGTGCCCCCTGGTGGCAATTTTATTTTTTTACGTTAACTTCTGTATCTTCAAAGGTCCTCAATGTATTTTCAAAAACTTTGTCATACAAGCTTCTGTTAGTAAGGTGACACTATCTTTTCGTTTTCAGGTGGATAAGACTTAGTTTGCGCCATCTAGTGACCATTTTTACCGTTCTCGAGTCTGTTTTTTTTGGCGTCCACCCCTCTTATCAACCAAATCGCTTTCAGGATGATTGTGCAAATTCGCATGTATGTTTTTACTAAGAAGTGGACCGCTGACGATGATTTTCCGATGACTTCAGCTACTGTGGCGCCTCCTAGTGGCAGTTTCGATTTTTTTTGCGCCCATGGCTGTATCTCTTAAAGGAGAATGCCACCCGATTTAATTAGTCTTTTTACCGTCTTAATCGGTCTATATCCACATCGCCTCTTATACGGTCGACCTCACCTTGCCGAGAGGTGTCGCGTTAACCTGTGAGGAAGGTGAGAAACGATGTCGCGACGTCAGTGGTTCGTCTGCAGAGTGAGTGCCGCTATGTCGCGGTACATCGTTCCCGCTTGTCCGAACTATGAAGCTGCGAAAAAAGCGGGTATATCTTTTTTTCGACTTCCTCGAGAGCCCGAAATGCTTAGGAAGTGGCTCGCCGTAGTGAAGAATGAAAGGTTCGCTGTTAATAGCAAGTATGAGGACGTGAAATATCTCCGTTTTTGTGGCCGGCTTTTCGTCAACAGTGATTTCTCTGACGAATTCCGGCTTACCAAAGAAATAACCATACGTTCCGTTGCCTGTGCATGTTCACGGCGCCTCTCTAATATTTCTTGATCAGTGTATTCCGGTTCGAACTGATAGCCTGTGAAATCTAACGATCCGACCCGTGAAGTCTTCGATGGATGAACTCTTGACTAAATCGGGATTGGCGCCGGGCGAGTCGCCATGTAGACGTTTATTATTCTGCGTTCTGTTTCAAAATGAATTATTCTCATCCTAACCAAGGCTTATATAAAACTAAAACAAAGTCTGCCTCATGATTAGATACAATTTGTAATGCCTTTGCAATATTCGTGACTGCAAATGTTGAGAAGCCAGCAATGGCCACTGCGTTACCGGCTTATGATGCCGGCAATAAAGGTAATTGACCGGGCACCGAGGCCGTGTGAGCGCATGCCAATTCGATCAGTGTTTGCTGACAGAAAGCTGTTGTGAAACAATTACTCGATTTTATATGCTATGTTCGCATGTTAGGGGAATTTTTATTTAGAAATACAAATACATTATTAAAATCATTGTTACTGTACAACCTTTGCCGTGACGGTGTGTGGAAGGGGAACCCGACTTCGCGGCCCCCGACAAGTAAATAGATTTTCAGTTTCGTTGCAAATTCACATAAATAATTACGTCCACATTATTTCTTTGACTCGTTATTATAGTATTTTCGTGACTGGAAGTTTAGTTTCCAACTCAAGCTGGTTTATGTTCATGCCAGTCCCGGCGGCCGCGACGGGCCTGATCGGGTTCCGAGCCACTGGCCGGGATAACGAGTCAGTCCCGCCGCGACGGGCCTGATCGGGTTCAGAACCACTGGCCGGTATAAGCGCTCTGTGTGTTTAGAACTCAAAAAATCACAAGTATTAACAATACAGATCCAGGTTCTCCTGTTTGTATTTCACGGAAGAATACTTCGAATTTATCTCCGAAAAGACCCCAAGCTCCTGCTACGGACCTAGGTAAATTGGCCTGCCGAACTTTGTAGACTACGGTGTGTCCAAATACCAATAAATCCGTAACAGCGAAATAAAACAACACGTTTTTATAAGAACTCGGTGTGTTTTTAAGGGTTTTACATCGAAGTTTGATGGTTTATTTGTGTAAACAGTACACACCATGAATTTTTGCACATTTTGAATTACCGGTGGCCACAGACTAAATGTATGACGTAAAATTTAGCTAAACCCATGTTTATTTTGTGTAATTAGCTCAAAATTTTGATTTTTCTTTCAATTTTGCCAATTTTCACATTTCCCGCCATGTGACGTCATGGGTTGAACACAAGAGATCAGTGACTAGCATTGAACAATGGCGGAGACCAGGGAATTTGAAAGTGACGACGATTAAGAGCAAGAATTGAACGAATACTATGAAGAAACGTATGGGAATGGTGGCCAGGATGAGGAAATGGGGTTGCACGAAAGCGAGAACAAGTTTAATGTGCTTCCGGCTGCGTACTTTTCTACTTTGAGCCTTATGAACTAGATCCTCCCGCGAGAGAAGCGGCCTCGGGCTCGGCGAGTCAACCCAGTCATCCAACAGACGATCCTGAATTAAGAGCTGAATGATAAATATTGTCCTTTGATTGAACCAGGTCTTCATCGTAACGTCTCCTGTGACTGGAGTCGAAACACGAGTCCTCAAAGTGGGCAGAACACAGAGTGGCCCCGGACCGAATCGCTTGGTCCACGATGACGTCCCACACTCTCGTTCGGCGCACGAAGTCATGCCACTTCTGCTTAACTTTGGTGTCCTTCGGAACACCGAGACGTTTTCCGCCTGGCTGCTGTTGCTGCAGCCTCCGGAAACACATCTTTTGATCCCTCTACGAACCTTCTCGACGCTAAATGTACTTTGCATTCTCTTCACTCTATACACTTTGTCTCTGATCCGAACGGTATGGTGAACGACCTGGGTTCAACCCATGACGTTGTACATAATTATTATTTTTTCAATTTTTGCGTGTTACTTTATGAGCTGTGCACTAAAGGCACTGAAATCAAGTAAGATATAATAATAAAATTTATTTTGAGGTACTAGAGTCATGTTGTGTACACTTTCAAGCGATAAGCTGACACCAGTAACCCATGTTGTGAACTGCTGAACAGACTGCGCGTGAAATCAATGACGTCATTGGACAATTTCAATTCCTTCGTCTGCCGTCAGGTAACGCAACCGAACGTGCCGTTATCGAGTAGAACTACTCGATCTAAATTGATACAAAATGGGTTGTTTTTTGGGTGGCATTCTCCTTTAAACCGTTTGCAGGATCTTTACTAAATTTAATGAAGGTATTTATATTTTGTTGACAAAGAACAACGACGACTTTCGGACGGATCTGACTACTGGTGTGCCCCCTGGTGGCAATTTTAGATTTTACGTTTACCTCTTAAGCTTCAAGGGTCGTCAACGGATTTTCATAAATTTTGAATACAGGCATCTATTGTGAGAAAACAAATTCCTCCTGTTTTTGGATGGAGTCGAGGTATTTTGTGCCACCTAGTGGTTCTTTTTGCTGTTTTCGAGTTTGTTTTTTGGCGTCCACCGATCTATCAACCAAATCATTCTAAGGTTGGTTTTGAAAATTGGCGTTTACGTTCTCTGTGTGAAGAGAATGGTTGACGATGACGACTTTGACTACTGTGGCGTCTCCAATGGTAGGTTTGTTTTGTTTTGCGCCCATAAATGTATCTCTTAAACCCACTGCTGGATCTTTATTTAATTTAGTAAGTGTATTTATATGATAGCAACAACAGACAATGACAACTTTCGGGCGGATCCAATGAACACTGTGCCCCCTAGTGGCAATTTCATTTTATTCTGTTTTCCTTTGTTTCTCTGAAGTTCCGTGACAGATTTCTATGATATTTGGTGAATAGCTATCTATTAAAGAAGCTATGGCATGTTCCCATTTTCGGATGGACTGTACGTTTTTGCGCCATCTAGTGACCATTTTATGACACAGACAACCAACCCTAAAAACACACCGTTTGTGATGCATTCGCGTTGCTCTTGTTATCCTTGTCATGCAAGATGCGTCGCAGCAACTATTTCGTTTTTGCAGTGATCGATGTTTAATACTAGCCGCGTGCTTGAAGCACATACATGTACAATAAACACATATCTGGCCGATTTAAAGGTGTGTTATTCATACTGTATGAACACAGAACAGTATCGTAAACAAAAGTCATCGACAGTAGAAGGATGCACTCCGAAAAGGCGCAACCACAATTTCTAGGATTCACATTTCCTGGACATAAATTTTAAGTACCGATATGTCTGCACAACAGACCACATTTACACTTCAGTCCATAAGTCATCCCAGTTTGTTTGCGGCGTAAAGCGGTGCCTGTTGAGAATTCCACTAGCCAATCAGAAACGCTGGTCTAAAAAAAATTCTCGAGGAACATTAAGTGATACCTGCCTGCTGGCTACCGACCACGTAGCGGCACGCAGGGAACCAGCAAGATATGCTCAGGAGCTTCGTTACCTTGACCTTACAAAATGGCGCCCCAAGTGAGTGATTGGTTGGAAAGGTTGGAATGTCTGCTACTTATGCACCATCTTGCTGTTTTCGGAACTCAGCCTAGTTGCGATGCTGTGCGTGAACTTGGTATACTGCTTGACCTCTCGCGTATGCGTGGACTTGGCATTCACCATGAAACTTGGAAAGTTCATTCAAATAATCGCGTTCACGTTGATAAAAGTTTGCACTGTACTAAATCAAATTGATTTCAATAAAATAACGTAAATTTTAACCAACCTTTTTTCAACTATCGGCGATCTTATTCACCAAATAATAATTCATTTAACGGTTCACATATTCCTCCGATTCTTTTACCCAAGTTACTGTAAAGGAGAAAATGGGTGATAGTGAAGCCAATCATTAAAAAAAAATTTGACAGGACAAAAAATCACTTGATTGTCATTAACAGTATTCATTTCCAGGTTCATTTATACTCGATGTTGAGATAAAGCAGGATTCCAAGTTCACGCACAGCAGCTTCGTGTAGTCATCAATTTTCCATCTGTCGACCGGGTAGGACTGCGATTGCTCAAGGGCTTAGTTGAATTGGTTTACGGGTATGTTTTGTCGAAGTCTCTCTCCAGTTGTGCCGAGCCTCTCACGGGACTGTTGTTTGTGAATAGTATAGTTTGCCACCTGACTTCCTAGTTTTGTGCATATTGGTTTCTTGTACAAGTTAGTCCAACTGTCAACTTTTTGACGTGCTTCACGGCTAGGCAAAACTTTCAGCCTAACACGTGTCTTGCTTCACAGACACGGAATCGGTTGTCGGTAGAGCACTAGAACGATCAGTGAAATCTCAAATCTCTTAATGAAAATTGTTGTAGACCGAGTAGGCCACCCGATCAAGTTAACGTGGTCGGCTTATACGGTCCGACCTCGCAGACCAAGTAAATACCTCTTGCCGAGTGGCAGTGTACCGTTGATATCTCATGTTTGCCACAGTGTTATAATGGATGGTTCTACCAAATGAGGGTTTTCGAAATTTTTATCAGCTAGTTATCGTTTTAGGACCTCATGTGGCGCAAAAATGTTTATCCTTTGAACAAGAAGTAGAGTAATTGCAACTTAGTCATCCAAGCAGGCGTCCGGATTGGAGCACCCAAAAAGACAAAGCGCCACATATCAAACATTTAGATTTCGCATCTAACTTTATTCTTTTCATCTGCTTTTCACAAGAGAGTTGTCAACCAAATTTTACGACTCAGTATCCTGTCGCTTTGCTTGCAGGAATACTTGGTCCGGTCTCCTCACGAGAGGGCCCGATCAGCGCTGTGCCCGCCATTGAACTCGCCAGAATCTAATTCATTACGTTTTCTTGTAACGTTCTTAATTGGCTCGACAACAAAATCTTAGTCTATATTTGTAATTAGTGATCGTTAATAACTTCACCCATTCCATATAATACAGTCAGACACTATTTGCGGTCAAAAAACACAAGGTTACTTCGGCTGGCTACCATATGCCGAGGAGGTCCAGAAAACATACTTGGCGTCAATGAAACGTAATAAATTTCATTTGACATGTGTACCCAGCACCTCCAAAAGAAACGATTATCACTTCCATAAGTCTCAACCAATTGTTACGGCTCAATACACTGTAGTTTCAAGCCTGAGTATGTGTTAGAGTTGGAAGGAATTTTAATTCCTTCCAACTCTAACCGATGTATTTAAAAATACATCGGGACGGCTTCCCAAGGTGTCCCTCTATGCGTAAAAAAGCAGCATTACTTTGATGGTTTAATCAGTGTGAAGCATAATTCACCGAAAAGGTTCTGAAAGCCTTATAGGAGCTTGACCAACTGCCAAGGAGACGTTGGACATACTATCTGTTCTCGTGCCTGTGAGCTAGTACACCGGACTGTAGAATTTCTTATATTTTGCCTTGAAAGACGTGCAAAATACGATTTGATATTATTTTTATGCATTTTCTAGATAATAGAAAAGTATTTAAATGTGTTAATTTGCAGCTAGCAATCCTTTGCGCATCGTTTCATACAATCCGCCGGCCCAGTCGATCAATAGATGTTGGCCGTTGTCTTGATTTTCGACCAGGTAGTTCACCTGACTATATGTGATAATTGCTTGAAAACTTGGCAAGTTTTCGGGTATGATTTTACGTGAGGGTCTTCCAGGCATGCCAGTGGGACCTCCATGGTGACCCAGTCCAGTACTGAGGCCTATATGTTTTGAGACGAAAAAATGGCCTGACTGTATTCTGTGGAATCAGTATGAAGTTTTTAACTATCAGTAATTACAAATACAGATGAAAGTTTTACCATTGGGAATTTCCAAAACATCGATAGAGCATGAATCAGGGGTTGTCCCCCGGCGGCCTGGCGGCGGAGGAGCAACCGTCGCGCCCAGTGAAAGCACGAAGAACGATTACACACCAAAATGTGAACAGAAGAAACCTTCTTTGAAGAAAAATGGAAAAAAAAACTTGCGAAAGATTCTGATTCCTTGAGTTTGATAACCGTCAGTGACAGCGCACTAGTCCGCGGTGGTCCGGCAGGTGACAAAAAATCGAGCAGCAGCAACCACGGCTTCTCAGTCTTCGCAAAAAAAGATTGCTTTTAGTCTACAAGTGTAATCGATTGTGTGAACACTAAATAGTTACAATAAGAGGCCTGTAGCAGTGGCGGATCTAGGATATCACAAGGGGGCCCAACATTTTGTCTGTAAACATTTGCTTAATGCACGATTGTAGATACGAAAAGCACCGAATGGGGGGAGGTCGGTTTGCCCCTTTCCCGCCTAGGAAATTTTTCATTTTTTTCCTCTAAAAATCGAGCATTTTCCTTGATTCCCGAAGTATTATCCAAGAAAAAAGTAAAAAACACGGAAAAAGTGTCAAACAGGAAAATCTGCATGTTCCACAGACTCGAACTCACGACCTGGTGGTCAAAGCGCGCGTGCGTTACCACTGCACCACCACGATTTAACGCCTAAGTTGCTACTAAGAGACCTACTTGTTTATGGTTCACAGCGTTTGCGGGCGAAACCTCCTTCTTCTTTAATGCTTATTACATGTTTTATATTTTGTGCAATCAGTTCTTAACAAATTTACAAATTTGTTTAATTAAAAATAGTCTTCAATTGCCAAATCCGTTTTTTGTGTTGGCAATAATGACGCGATTGCTTTGGAAATCGTCTTAAGTTAAGGTTTGACAAAGAGAGAATTATGAGTTTGTGAATGATTCAATCCGCCTATGGTTTTGCTTGCAGGCTTACTTGGTCCGGTCTCGTCACTGGCCGGACCGAGTGGGCTTTGACGTCATTAAACTCGCCGAATCGGAATATTTCGTACGTTCTTTCACTTTTTCTTCAAACATCGCTTCTTCTGTTCATATTCTCGATGACAACAATCGTTTTTAATGCATTTTACTATTACCATTACGTATCCTCGTATCATTCACTTGGCTTGACACCATTAGTGTGTCGCTGCCTCAACTACCCCTAATCATTGGCAACAGGAAATCGATGTTTTGAAAATTCTCAGTGGCATAATTTTCGTCTATATTTGTTATTACTGATCGTTAACAACTTCATGTCGATTCCACAGAATACAGTCAGACGCTATTAGCGTCTCAAAACATAAACTTTCTTTCTAAGTTTTACTTGGGTTGTCTACTGCAGGAGGTCCGGACAGCATACTTAACGCCAATGAAAAGTGATTAATTTCGTTTGACATGTACCCAAAACCTCTTCTACGTGTCTTTGAGAAATGCCAACCAATTTTTATGGCTTAATGAATAGGCTGTAGTTTTGCTTGCGGGTCCACTTGGTCCGAACTTTGAACGGCTGGACCGAGTGCGTTCACGATATAAGAAAGCGTAATGGTTTTTAAACAGTGAAAAGCACGAAAAATTATTCTAGACATCAAAAATGTGAAGAAAAATTGAAAGAACTTATGAAATATTCAAATCCTGCCAGTTTGATGACGTCACAGCGCACTCGGTCCGCCAGGTGACAAGACCGGACCGAGTAATCCTCCAAGCAAAACTATTATTTATACGGAGAGCTCAAATGAAAAAAGCCCATAAAAATGAAATCTGGTTTAGAAAAGGTGCATATTTGTCAAACCGGTTCACTATAACACTATAGTAAACATTCAGGTATCAAAATGAGCGGTACATTCCACTTGGTCGGAGGTATTTACTTAGTGTGCGAGGTCGGACCTTGTAAGCCGATAAAGTTAACTTGGTGGGAAGCCTTCCTTGGTCTACGACAGTCGCCCAGACGTCAATTTCAAAAAATATGGTGGATCCGGTATGGCATGTCATGAAGCTCTAGGCTGACGACCAAACTTGAGTCACGGCTGAGGGGGGGGGGTGAAATTCTCGGAGCAACACCAGAAGGTGGGCCGCGGCGTAGATAGCATACGGAATTGCAGGGGATGGGAGGAGGCGGAACAGGAAACAGTCGGTGACTTTGATCCCCTCAAGTGAATCTTCATATGCTTCTATGTTGAAAATGTAAAGCGTCATTTGTCCTGGCATTTGTTCGACGTGTGAACTACACTTCATAGATTGCAGTGTATTTCAATTTAAAGAATACTTGTGATCATTATGATGTATTTATTTTTAGGCTTCCTTATTCATGGTCACGTTATTCATCACCTGAATGGTTTGTTAGAACGTTGCACCTCTGAACGTTTTCCTGAAAGTACCTGACACCGTTGTTTAGGGTCCCACGGGTTGATAACGAATATCTCGCCCTCACGTGATGGTAAATAAGCAGGCACCGTGTTCTCTTGGAATCGTTTCCGAAGTCGCGGTGGCATACCTTCGTACTTGATTCCTTCGCGAATCTTTTTCGATATCCCCAGTCGAAATTCCTTAACTTTCTGATACGCTTCGTGTAATTTGCGTTGAAACTGAAATTTTGCAAACAGCAATTAATTATAAAAGCATGAAAATTTTGAGACATCCAGTTGAGAAAAAGGAATCAAGTTTGAGTCTAATACTGGAATCAAAACTTACAAAAATTAGCGACGTTGCGTCCGCATCTCAGGCACTTCAGCTTGGCTTGTGACGTTACCGTCAAAATTTTGGCCAATTGGTGGCGTTTTGACCAGACGGCATTCACGTCAGAACACCATCCCATACGTGTGACAAATCGAATCTTAAACCGCCTTTTTATTTAAAGGGCATGTGAGTCCCTCTTCAAATAAAAGAGGCGGTTTAAGATTCGATTTGTCACACGTATGGGATGGTGTTCTGACGTGAATGCCGCGACGTCTGACCAAAACGCCACCAATTGGCCAAAATAATGATAACGTCACAAGCCAAGCTGAAGTCCGTGAGATGCGGACGCAACGTCGCTAATTTTTTGTAAGTTTTTATTCCAGTATTAGATTCAAACTTGATCTGTAGTCAGCTATATTAGAACAACAAATACGCATGTCTCGTAGAATTCGGACGAAGACACATTTTGATAACTAATTGGCCAACTCTAAAACTAGTTCTTCCAGGCTTACCTCTTCACGTTGTTTGACGTATCCCTTTGATGTCAGTCCTTTTAATTCTATCATGCACCTGTCAGCTTTCACAGCGTTGTAGACATTACCGGCTGACATTTTTTTTAGAGTTCCTTCAAAAGGTAAGGTTAAGTTGGATGTTTAATAAGAATGCCAAAAGTACACACGTTCCCAAGACGCCATAAGAAAAATTTCGAATCAGCGGTCTGATAGTGGACATTGTCGATCGGCGTTGGACAATCTTTTGAAAAACAAGTAGTTTTAAACGAAGTCACGAAGCCAAAGCAATTTGCATACAGTCTTGTCAAATTTGGATTGTTATAGGGAGATTACTCAGTTCTCACTACTGGTGAATTCATGTCCGCTAAACTCCACTGACGGACTGGGAGAGAGAGACATCTTGAGGACAAAAATTGTAGAATCGACTAGAGTAAGAAATTGAGCGTATGGCGGAAATCTCGATATTTTTGTTGTTACGGAAATGACAAGTACACTTTGGAATTGGTGAAGCAACTGGCCAAGAGACACGATTTTAATCATGATTTTAATCATGTCCCTTGGCCAGTTGCTTCACCAATGTTCTGTTGAATGTCGAACTTTGTTGCGAGGATACGTACGGAACGGAATAAAGGCTGTTAATAACGACAAGTGCCATGTATTTAATCAATTTTGCACTCTGTCAACTTATGAAGACACACTTCTAGAAAGGTAAATTTAATCCTGCAATTTACAAAATTGCTCAACTTGCGAAATGTTTTCATTAACGTAGCAAAAATTCATTTTAACTGTAGTTTTGAGTTCAAAGGCAATTACTATGTTAATTTTATTCAGAAGTGTCATGTTACCCTTTTTTCTCGCCTATAGCGGCATTTCCCATTACCTGCATTCTCCTCACCCACTAGGGTGCCGCATTTCCATCTTTCCGAAACCTCCTCGGCTCGGTGCTAACTGGTGGAATTTGGGTGTCATTCAAGGTTTTCGTTATACAGGAAGGTCAGGCGTTTTTTGTTAGTCGACTACTAAATGCTGCAGCGAAACTTTTATGATCGCAAATAAACATGTATTCTGAACACATTTGTTGTTTGTGTTTTTTAAACAAAGGCATCTACCCGTAAGACAGAAAATGGTGCATCATGCCGAATATTTAACAGTGGCGCTCATTCCAGGTTGGGAGACAACTTCACAGTGGTGTCCTTTTCAGTCTCATGTAGACCTACCGGTAAGTTCTATGACTCCGTCGCCTTAGCTAAAAGCCGAAATGTGAAACAACTGTCTGAGAGGGAATTTTCCGTCGCCTATTACTAATAATACTGCGCGGGAACTGGGAGAAAGTGGTCGTGCCATTCCACCCCGTTCATTGCTAGAAAGAGTCCCCAGATCAAAGCTCATTTCAGTTTTGCGTTTGCTGATCCTGCCCCCGTTGAAAAGTGTCCCCAGGTTGCCATTCATCTCAATTTATCCCCGGAAGAGTGTCGTTTTCAGCACGTAGACTCGTGGACCTGGGGCCTGTTCCACGAAACTGACTTTTAAAGCTCATTTTTTACTTAAGTTTAAGATTTGTCTTAACTTCCAAACTTTGACACTTCCACATTCGGTAAGTAAGTCGAAATTAGGACAAAACTTATGTCACACACTTAAGTCAAATTTAAGATCTCTTTTTTGAATTGGCTTTGAGATAAATTTAACTTTTATTTTAAAATTTACAAAAAATTAAGATTTGTCTTAGCTAAGTCAGTTTTGTTGGAACGGGCCCCTGATTCATACCAAATTAAATTAAATTAAAGGGAGGAGGGGGGGCATCTTTGTTATCCTGTTTGGGGATGGGAAGTTTAAGAGGTGACGATTTAGGGCAGAGTTCCTTTTCCACTTAATATTGGCCTGGCAGTCAATTATTTTTTAAAGAATACATTTCCCTTTGAAACAAAGTCTAGTAAGTATTGCAACCAATCTTGACACTTGATTCCATTGCTTAAATAGGTTCTACTATCTATCCTATGTCCAATTTGCAGGTTTAACAAAATTTGAAGGTTAATTTCATGGAAATATACAAATTTAATCATTAGAACTTTTTGCTTTCATGAAATACAATGGTTTGCAATATCAAAAAGAACAAAACTGTCTCCTCTCCCACTAAATGATTACAGAAGTGGTTTTACAATCATGCTTTCTGTTGCCCACGGCCATGGCCTGTTGTTGGTTTCTGCTGAGCCTCAAGAACCTCTCTGGTTCCCTGCGTAGTGTCCACTAGCTGGTAGAGAATACGCAGGGAAAATTAAGTAACATGCTTATCACTGGTTGATGTAACCCCGTTAGTTATTGGTTAGCTTTAAACAAAGAAAGTAAAAAGCGTACTATGAACGATCTTTGGCCTTGCCAGTGGTGTGACACCAAAAAATCCTTTCAATCTGCAGTAATGTTTAATAGCCGCGTGCTTGAAGCATATACATGTACAATAAACACATATCTGGCCGATTTAACCTGTGCGTTATTCACAAATGTGCCTACTGTGTGAATACAGGACGGCAACGTAAACAAAAGCAGTGTCGTAGTGGTAAAATTAGAAGTAAGTAGGCGCCTAAAGCCCATCGTATCGCCGTGAGCACTGAATTTGAAAAGTCCATTGAACTCAAAAAACCTGACTCACAAATACGTAGGCCTATTTTTTGACTCACGAGTGGGTATTTACATAGTGTCTGCAGTGGCGGATCTTGGATATCGGAGAAAGAGGGTCCAACCACACATATTTGAAGGCAAAGGTCTGCGTGCATTCCAAGCGGTCTCTGAAGAGGGCCCATGCACAATTATAAAGGAAAATAGGAGTGTAACGCCCATGAACGATATGCTGGCGGCGACTTTTAGTCCTCGGGGGCCTTGGCCACCCCCTTTATCCACCTAGGGTGTGACACCATAAATGTTTCTTTAACTTGAAATATTAATAAAAATTCCATTACTCGCATATGCATGGTGGTCGCGCGCGCCGAAATGTTCGACAACAATGCTGTCGTCTGCGTAGTGCATTGATGTCGTAAGCGTCCTGTCGAGACTACGCCCCACTATATACCGTCACTTACGGCGCGTAGACGTGGTGTTGCTACGATAAAATGTAAAAAGGCTGCAACTACGTGCGCTTACGCCCCACTATAATGTCACTTACGGTGGGTACACGCTACATTGAAAGGCACAAAGGTGGTTGGCTGCGCCTAGGTGCGCCTATGCCCCACTACAGCACTAAACAAAAGTCAGCGACAGTAGAAGATGCACTCCGAAAACGCACAACCACACTTTTCTGATTCACATTTCTTGAACATAAATTAAGCAGCGATCTGTCTGTACAACAAACCAAAAACTACTATATCCACATTTTACACTTCCTCCGTCAGTCATGCCAGTTTGTATACGTAAAGCGCTATCTCTTGAGAATTCGACCAGCCAATCAGAATCGCCGGTGTAAAAAAATTCCCGAGGAGAATTAAATGATAGCTGCGTCCACCCCTTAGCGGACACGCAAGGAACCAGGGGGCCGTAAGAACTTGCAAATAATCATTGTGAATGATGAGCTCTTGGTTCACGTGAGAATTCTGAATTGCCCATTGCCGGTTTGTTCTGTAGCTCCGTTTTGCCATGAGGTTTCTTATTAGTGAACAATAACGCTTTCGTTTAAATCAAGTGCTAATGACGAACAGTTCAAAATTGGATTTGATAATAGTAATGAAAACATGATAATTCACTAAATATGACAAAAATGTTCGTAAGATCAACCAGCTTTTGTTCGATGAAACAGTTTAAAGTTTATGTTCCCCAATATTTTATGCGCCTTATTAACTGCTAAAATAAAAGCTCACGGACATCGACCATCAATATTTAATTTTTGCTCATGTTTTTAAAAAAGGCTTACTTACTGGTAATATCTATATTAGAAACACAATGTGTTAATTACCTTTTCCTTTCTTGGAAACGCCAGCCATTTGCTAAAATGGACACGACAGGAAAATCCATTTACATGTGTGTACTGATCGACCGTGAAATAGCTGTCCGTTTCCCAATAATCAATTTCCTTTGCTATAGAATTTTGAATTACCTTTTTCATGTGCCTGAATTGGTGTCGTATTGCTTGCCTGAACAACCGAAATAATTCGTTTACGAAAATTGGTTTAAAAACTTAAGTTTCTTCTTAAAAACCTAAATTTTTAAAAGTTAAGTTTTCAGAAAAAAATCATGTTTTTAGCAAAACATGAGGTTTTCCTGTGATCAAAATTTAAGGTTTTCGAGAACGGACTATTTATTTTTGGGGATATCGCTCGAGTGCATAAAACGACCAGCCTGGTACAATAGTTCAGGTATTCCCTGACATCGTTTCAGCTCACAACTTCGGAAAACGAATTGTTTCGTTACAAATTTAGTAAGCTTAAGTTTTGAGAAAGAAGTTAATTTCATTTTGTAAGGGATACCTTGATGTGAGGATACTTGGTCTCGCTCAGTGCTGCCCTATCACTTCCTACGTAGGGCAGCGGTACGGCGTACGGCGACGTAGAGGTGGCGTCCACTAATGATTCCAACAATAACTTGGAATGCAATAGTTTGAATTGTTCCTCATGTCTCACCAGCCGCGAACATTCCCCTTTGATCATGTCGCTTAGCACATCTGGTTTTCCACAAGAGGAGGGGTCAAATACCGTTTCCCTTTGTCGTCCAGGTCTACCCTTCGAATGCATTTCCAAAATGGCTTTGATATATTTTCGTTGCAACTCATCAAATGCCTTGAGGTAAAATTGCCGTTTCTGTTTTGGACTAAGACCGAGAGATGCTCGAGCGACGATACCTGGAAGGACAACCATCCTTGTTGAATTAATTTCACACTTGCTAGTTTTGTCGCTTGATCATATGGCATGTGATCGAACAACCTCAAAAATCAAATTGAACTGCCACTGATGAACAGTTTTGACCGTTAGATATCTAGGGGTTGAAACGATTCCATGACTTTGTTTCAAAATTCCAGATACGACCAGAACACCAGTCCCAGACCTGTAAGGAGACACCAAATCCATGGAGCAGATGTCCAGGTCTGCACCCATTTTTCGAAAAAGAAGGGTGCCATTGTTTGCTATGGGAAAGGGAACCTGGCGAATCCTACATTGTAGCTTTATGTCAGCCCGCGACTTTCTTTCGTTCACTCCGTGGGGTTGACTGAAGCTGTCTTGCATTCCCGCTCTGTACAGATTCAGCTTCTTGCAGGCAGATGGCAGAGCAAGTAAAAGTGGTCTACCACACTCCAGTTTGCATTTAATTATTAACTGAAATAACTTGAGTGATCTTGCAAATTATAGCAAAACCAACTTATTGAAAAGGCTTTGTATCCAAACTCAACGTCTTGCTGTTGTTCTGATCGAGAAACATATTGTGAAATAAATGTTTTTAATTTGAAACCGTTTCGATATGGCAAATATACTGAAAACTGTGCCTGCATCAACTATGCCGACACAGCAGACTGCTCAACTGTCTTCAAGTCCATCGCAGTGTAAACGAACAGCTTACTCCGCAGATGTGGAGAAGTGAGTAAAAAATATTATCTTTCGTTTTATTCTGTGTCTTTGTGTCTTTTTCACAAATACAATCTGATTTTAAGGAAACCTTAAATTGATTACGCACTTTGCATCGCTATTCACCTAGTTAGACGCTTCGGTTATAGTTGTCACAGATTTATGAGCATTGAATAAATTTATGGTTGAAACATTAGCGTTGTACTTAAAATCGATATTGTCGGGTTATGTGCTCTTTGGTGCGGACTTGCCTGGAGCAAAGTACCAGAACACGCTAGACTGTTGGTTTCGTTAATTACTGTTTTTGTTTGTCGTATATAAATTTTATTGACTAACTACATCACCTGAATTACTTACGTTGAAGGGAATCGTGGTCCACGCGCGCACATTTTAACATTAAGTCAGCAAAAGGAATCTTGTTATGCTCGTCCAGAGAGCACAAGGCCACGAATTTCACCACGTCTTTGTGCTTCACATTTGGATCAATTACTGACAGGTTTTCTCGAAGAAGTTCTAAGTCAACGTCCTTTGCTAACGTTTTGGTCAGATGCTTGTATATCTGAAACGTTAGTTTTCACAAATGTATATATAGCGTAAAGACAGATGGTTGAATTTGATACAATTTGGTACTATTTCGTTTTACTTTGTTTGTTTAAACAAGTAAGATAAATGAGCAGTTTCCAATCCATTTTCGTAAATTCCATTCTCTATTAAAACCCGTTTCATTTTCTTTTGGTTTTACTGTACACTTGTAGCAGTCCATGGCTTTATTCATATGTTATGAAAATGAGAAGACACTTGAATATATCGTGCGCATGCGTAAAATTCGGGAATCCACCGCTGCATCACATAGTCGCGCAAGGATTAATTGCGTGCGTATATTTTACTTTTAGTTTATGCGACACGAGGTCTAAAATGCGTTTTTTCCTGATATTTTCACATTAGAATATTCATTTTGGTAACCTACATGTATAATGTAAATTTCGACGGCTGATGATAAGTTGATTAATGAATGCGTCGCTCAAGTTAAAGGGATATCGTGGGAGAGAGAACTGATTTTCTAAGATGAGTTCGGAAGGGACTCTGTGCCTCGGGTCCATTCTTTGTACTCAAAATCGTACTAGAAATTATTTTTGATATTTACCAGTACATTACATTTTTGTGCGAATCCAAGAAAAATGTCTACTATTTTGGGTTCAAGTACACTAGCATTTGCAAGGATGACTGTCTAACCGTGGCCGGCACTTGATGGACCCAGCATTAACGCTATAAGTTCGAGTCTGAACTCGAAATTTTGTGAGCTCAATCGAAAGATGGCGAAATCTGGAGCTTCGACTCAATATTTACCTCGAATCTACAGGTCATCCCTCAAGTGCCAATTTGTACCATACACTCATCACCCTGTATCATAACTTACACGTACCCGTACTCGAACAGAAAGAAACATAAAAGGCCATTCTTACACTAACATTTAATAGGTTTTGGTACATAACGCTTAAAAGCGAGCTTAAGCCAGACTGGGACTAAGCCGTCCTAATCGATTCACAAAATTTGATGTGTGCATTAAAATGCGCGTGGCTTAGCCGCGCTGATGAAGGAAACCTATTCGCAAATTTCTCTTATAATGCATCTATTTTAAAAATTCGAAGACAGCTTATGTTTACTTTTGCGTTTAAAAAAAGCCATGATGTCGTTTGCCTTTCTTTTTGTTCGTTTTTGACTTTGACGCGTACACTAAGCAGGAGCGTTGTTTTACGACCTCAATCATCTCAATCAATACACATTGAAGCCCATGATTAGTGACTAGCTCACTTCAATATGTGACGGCACCATCAAGCCTTTGACGTGCCGAGGATTTCGCTGGATACTCTGGGGCTGATCAGTGCACGCTTTCTCGTCGACTTTCGTGCAAATCCTTTTAGCGTAAAAGTTGCCGAATGCAGATACTTTAATAAATCTTGATATAGCACAAAAGTTGAACGAGAAATGTTAAAAATAATTTCGAATTCGATTTCTAGTAAAAGGATCAGACCCCGAGCCCAGCATCCCCGCGGTCACAGTCCACGTGCTGCTGACGGAGCTACAAGCCCCTTTCGATATATGTCAGAGTATTTAAAAGGATATGCTTGCGATCGAAAAACGCATCTTTGGGATTGCTGTGGGGTGGGATGGGCTTTTTTTCAAGTTATTAGCTTTGACCAGAACAATTAAACGACAAAATCCGTTGTTTTTGTGATTTTATTACTAATCGACGATTCTCGCCGTTGTCTTCCAGACATTTACTCAAAACAAGTTTGGTGTCTTCACCACGAAGTACTGTTACTGCTGTTTGACTCGGGGGATTTGGCTCAGCGGCAAAGCGTCCTTCTGCTGTTGCAGGGCTCAATTCCGTCTTACTGGCAACTTATTTTGAGTTAGGTTTCTTGGCAAGAATACTTCTTTAAGTGAATTTGTAAAATCACTGACTTCGAATTCAACCAATTTTGGGTGATGCAAGAATTGACCATTTGTCTTAAAAACACAAGGGATTTTGATGGCTTATACCGCCGGGTAGCTGCAGTTAAGTTTATTTCTTCAAAGCGTCCGACAACAATCTCAAAAATGCATTTTCTAACGCAGAACTTTCGATTTAAAGAGGAACCTGCAGGTTAATTCTTTATCTCTGTGATTGCTTGGCCTCATTAGTTGGAAAAGCAACATATAGAGACAATGTAACTACGAAGTAGGTTGAAAATTGCCCAATGTTTTTAAGAACTATTTTTTTTTTGGCGAAACTATCTGCAGCAAATCACTGAACCGCGTCCAGTAACTATCGTGACGTGGTGCTATGTGAGCCCGCAAGGTACGTCATTAGTGCAAAGGTAACCTAGTTGCAGAATTTTGTGTTTTCACGTTTACAAGTTGTCAATGAATACAACTGCACTTCGTTTGGCGTAGATTATGCTAAAAAGTATAGTCTCAGTCGTTTAGTTCCTGCTATACATTAGCAAAGAGCATCCAAATACATCTTTAAGGTGTTGCTTGTAAACATTTGTCTGGTTTGCTGTGGTTGAATGATGGCGTGACATGGCGTCAACGTTCATTTTACCAATATGACTGAGTGTAAAATGCAGTGGCGGATTAAGGGGGGGGGGGCAAGGGGGCCATGGCCCACCCTAAAATTGTACCAGATGCCATATGGGAGTTCGGATACGAATTGCTGACTAGCACATGCGCGCAACCAAGGGGGCTCGGGGGGTGAATAAAGTGAATAAGCAATGCATATGCCCTGAACGAACCCCGTTTACGTTTTTTTTAGTCATCAGGTCCGCAAACCCAAAATTCGAGATCCCTGCATCCCCAAAATTTAGCGCATCTGCCGAAATTCTGGTTACTCCAGTGCCCTGCCCCCCTCTAACTCAAAATCCTGGATGCGCCCGTGAAATGAGCTCTTGGGAAAATCCTTTGGGTGCTTTTTGCACTCCCAAGGGCGACCACGCCAGCCTCAGAAGGCGCTGATTTGTGTTCGTATTGCCGCTCTCTGCTACGACATTCAATCATTGGCTTTTAAGATGAAAGGCTTGACTCTGTTGTAGTTGTCTATGAAAAGCGGTTTAGTTACGCTTCAGTTGCTTGCGTTGAACTTGAAAAGTCTTAATGGTCATTTAAAAATGAATTTGCTAGACATACAAAACGATCCAGTAAGAATTTAAGCTCATCTCCAAACTAGACCACAGGAGGGTCTGGCTTTGTGGGGCCGGTTCATTCATAGCTGCCGGTGTGGCTGGAAATTGACTCGATGGAGTGTCTAGTAGGTGCATCACCCTTTAAACGAAAGTACAGCCAGACTTGAAGACTCTACGCAAAGTCACCGCCACGCTGTGTACCGTTTAGACCGGGAACCGGCCAGGATCGGAGTGAAACATCCCGTACAAAATATTTCAAAGAGGCTACTTACCTTCTGGAAGGCCTCTCGGTCTTCGCTGAGAAGATAATCCGAACACACCACATGTCCAGTTTTACCTAAATTAAAATAGGAATTTTCGACTTACATGTGAAGCAGTTCCTTTTTAACGAATGTCGTTGAAGCGAAGGGAAGTACTAACTTGAAACAATCAATGTGTTAACTATACCCAACCACGTTCTGAACTTCGAATCAAATTTTTACCTTTGTTCCGCTTTGGTTTAGTTTCATTCACGCCAAACCTTTTGAACAAAGCCGACTGAAAAAAATATCGAAGTAAGCGTGAAGTTGTAGATACATAGTGATCTTATGGAGAAAAGCTGCGGTTCTGATTACCGTATTGCCGCCCCTTTATAGTTTCGTGACCCTGTATCCTAAATAATGTCTTTTTCGCGGTCTTGTTTATCCAAGTGGTTTGTATTGGCGCATGTGCCTATGTGTAACATTTAAGCCCAGGTAATGTTCCTTAAATAGGCCATACATTACTTCACATATAGGCGAACCCATGCTCACTACTGCTGTGCCGCTATCCTAATGGCAATTTTTATGTTTTTTCCGCATCTTAGGAGTTGTTCTTGGCGTATTTTCAAGAAACTTGGTAAATAGGTTTGCAATGTTGTATTGCCACGCCTTTAGGCCCATGGGTCTATATCCGAAACAATGCCTTTTTAGCGGCATTTTTTTACTCAAATGATTCACATATTGGTGTGCGCGCCATGGTTTCGCATATATCAGCAGTTCCACACAGACGTCCATGGGCCTAATGGTGCGGCAATACGGTATTTGGCACATCAGATGAGTGATGGGTTTGGCCATAGCTGAAGTGCAATCACAAATATCCAATGACCTCCTTGGCACTGAGCTATTCAACGAGGTCTTTTTTAAATTACAGTCTTTCGCCGGAGAAACCTTGTTTAACTTTATGGTCACGAGAGGGGTGCCTGTTTGTCTATAGTCACGTACGTGACAATATTCTTCGTAAAAAGTCGCGTTTTTACTGGAACCACCCCAACTTCCACGTTGGAAGATAATCGTCAGCCGTCTTCCCTACATTGGGAACGTATATTTCACAATCATCCTTAGAGTGGTTTTTTTTTTAATTGGTTCATAGAGGGCCTGACGCAAAAAGAAAGACTCGAAAACAGTAAACATGGACACCAAGTTGCGGAAAATACCTCGAATCCATGCGAAAACGGGAGTGCAGCGTCATTTCACTAATAGATGCTTTTTTGCCAAATTTTACGAAAACCTCTTGAGGACCTTTGAAGATACAGAGGTAAACGTAAAAAACTAAAATCGCCACTAGGGGCACACCGGTAGCCGAAAGTTTACTCATGACGCACACGGAACGTGAGTAATTCAGTCTTGACTCGGGGCCTGATGACCAGGGCTGATGGGAGTGATCCAATCTTCGTTGCGGAGCGAAACCCTTGGTAAATACTTACCCTCCACCTCAAAAATTTAAAGTTGGCCCTGACAACGACGCACAAAGGGTCCTTCACACGTACGCATGATGGTACATAAACATTATCACTCACTTCGTGATGATATTTTTTTTAAAAAAGCACGGAACGCGAACACTCGTAAAAATACTTTTTAAACAGATAGTGGCGAGTCTACGTCTTGGGGGTGCTAATGTGATACTTATTTAGTTTGAATGTTGTAACAAATTTTAGATAAAATCGTCAGATTCCTTATTTTTTAACGACAGACCAATTTAAAAACTCTTTCATCCGAATACCCAGCAGTTTTCAAATTTTGTACCCCTAATAATATATAGGTGCGCATGCGCTCAAAGAGATCGGGTCAGTGTAGACCTCATGCCGGTCTCGCGAGATGGCCCTGACTGGTTTAGCCATTTGATGGCTTTTCCGGTAACCGCCACCTTGAAGCTTGGGGATGAGGCTGCCACAGTCGGACTGGCTGCTACGTGAAAACGCCATTGTTTTGTTTACGTCATAGGTCCAATGTTACATTTTCTATATAAGAGAAACATGCTACGTCTAAGTCTTGCCATACCAAACAAGGAGATGTTTGTTGTCTTATTTTCACGTTCCATGCCGTTTTAAGCCGGGAAGTCATCAACGCGGGTGATGGTGCTTTGCGTACTGCTCGGCCAAACTGCTCGCGAGCGAAATTATATCATATACAGAATTACCCGTTGTCTAGTACCCCAACTATGTCTTTTGTGATGAATGCACCATTTCTGGCTGTATCAATCAATACCAATAATGATCTGACTTTGGGGTGTTAAGTAATTTACTTTTGATGCGTTAAGTCCTATTTTTGCTCGCAGATTTACCTCAGTGACTCGCGTCATATTCGTGACAACGTTCAAATTCTTTCTCTTTGTTCCATGTTTACCCGTTGCAACTGAAACACGCATTTCCGGTGTCGTACTCAGTCGCGGATCGAGTTTCACCCAAGAGCGTGTTTTTTGTACTTTTGGCGACTCAGACTGGATGTTTGAGTTCAAAGGTGGGAAAACTGTCTTCCCATTTTCCCCGGCACTCTTCACTGTCGAAGTACCAAGTGCAGAGGCGATGTTCGGGTCCTCGTGGTGCCCAAGCCCCTTCACCGACATGACAACGTTTGGACTCCGTTGGTCGAGCCCCAGCCGGCCTGATCTCGCCTATGAAATAATGACGTCACTGCACAGCTGACGTCATATGGATGTCTTCCAATGTAGGCGTACCTATTTATAAAAGTTTAATTATTCACTAAGAATCCGTTTCACCAGCATAAACACACTCATCATCAACCCAAGGCTTTCTAGTAAACTTGATTTTTTTCTTACTTTGGCACGTACAGAATCTGTGTTTGTCCAGAGTCGAGACATCCCTAAAAGACCGCGATCTGAATATGAAAAACGGCTGGGAAAGACCCGGCGATGTATCATTTTTATAACTAGGACTAGATTAAAAATTTACATGGGGTCGTGATACAAATCAAGTCAGTGTACAAATCAAACATAATCGTTGTGCTCATTACGTCCATATGTAATGAACTACTTAAGCCAGCAAATATATTGTTCATGGGTTATCACTCTAAAGCCCATAAAGGGTGTCATCAATCGAGAGGTTTCACTGAAATAGGAGTGTCTGTGAAGTCAAATGCTTGCTTGTAGTTGTGTATTTCCCGGCACCATATATTATAGTGTACTATGACTTAGATCACTCGGTGTTATAAGATTGAGCCTCACTTGTTCCTTGCTGGGATGACGGTGGGGGTTTCTGGGTTTCAAAGAACTGACATTTCGTTATTACTTGAAATCATACTAGTGTATAGCTTGGTCTCACGCAATAACGAACTCACTCACTGCCAGTTTTTGTGGAAGCTCTGAAAAACATATCCGATGTGAGGCTAATTTCACAACAATATGTGATCTAAAGCAAAAGTTAAAGGAGGAAGATTGTCCATCTTAAAGTGACCGAATGCAAAGCGTCCCAAATGTTCAATACCACACTCAATTTATCATGGTGGGTCTCAAGATGCTTTTCTATTAGTTTCATATTTGATAAATCTGGGAACCAAGCACGTTCTCCAACTAATTATTATCTTGCCTCTGTGATTTTCTTGTGCACGCCATCTAAACCTTATGGTACTGCCACATTCTGCAGCAACAAAAACACGAGTTCAATGAGAATTAAATTGTCTGTTTTGAGATTTTGTTGAGGTGAACAACTTGGTATTTAAATTCTACGTTATCGATGGACAGTGATTGTTATCCCGATGATTGTTCAGTGGCATTTATGGTGATAACTCGTGTCCCCAGGATTAACTCATGGCTGAACTCGAAGTCGTGTTCCGCACCAACTTCCTATCGAAACCATAACTTTCGTGTAGTCGGAGCGGTCACGATTATAAAAGTGATTTAATCAGTGAAGGCGGAGCTTTCTGTAGGGGAGAGGAGTTATGCGATTTTTAAAAGACTAAAGTCAGAAATTTAGTATTCTAACACATCGATTTCCGAGAATATTTTTAAATCTCACTCATTGAGTAAAAATGCAAGGAACATTTACACAGTTACTTTAACTGCTAGGTAATCTGTAAGATATTACAAAACTGTAATACGCTCGTATTATTGTGATACGCTCCCATTACTTGGCTGACCTTTATTCAGCAAGTGTGTGGGGCCTCATCTATAACTCACAGATGTCATTCTTTCATCAGTATAAACGTATGCAGGTCCCCAGTCTCGAGCTGGGCAATGCGAAATGCCGTCGTCCGGGCGTAGACCTTGACAGCATATATTCTCCGCGGTATACTCTCGCGCTCGATATTTGTTGCCACGCGGAGCACAATGTATACCATATCTTGGGCCAAAAGTCATCGAATCAGTGCATTCTCCCTTTGACAGAAACATAGTTTCAGTCGGTTTAGTTGATATACACCTGGTAACATTCCTAGAATAAATGTTTAATGGAGTGCAATGAATCTCTAAAGACTTCATACAGATGCCTCGTTATGTTTCGTGTTGCACTTGTCTATGGACCGTCCACTCCATACGTATGCTCTACACGCGAGGATAGGCGGATATGTAGACTGCGGATTCAATGCACGCGTAAATTACGCAATTGCAAAAATGCCGAGCACGAGAACAGGAGCAACGCAGAGCGCTGAGTCGCAGCCACGAGTGCACCACAACGGTATGCTTCTTGGGGTGTTAAGTGGAATCACAAAAATGGCAATGAATATTTCAAAAAACAGTGCTAACAAAAACATGCTCATCGAATATCAAGACATAAGCATGGCGCATCGTGATGAAAAGCGCATAAGTGGCTCTGCTCTGTTTTTTTCTTGAAAATTGGTGGCATTTTCAAAAAAAGAAAATCCATCGATAGATTTGAGAATATTTTTTACCAGCATTCACATGGGGCCTGCCGGCAGGGCTGGCAACACTCATGCTAGTGATCCAAAAGTTCTCTTTTTATCCCCATTGGACATAACCAACACGGAAATTGCTTCAAAATCCAGCATATGGTTAAAGAGATTTTGTTCAACTCAGAAAATGGTTTTACGAATAGGATTTTAGAGCCAACAACGCGTCATCCCACGAGACCGCCATGGAATGGTCGACTTCACAATAACGCAACTCTTTTGTCGAATGATAGTTCTAAGCTGGAATTCTTCATATTCTCAAGATCACCTTTACTTGTAATAATTAGGAAACTTCACTCTAATACCGGCACGTTCACCTTGAAAAAATTGCACTGTACTAAACGAAACACATAATGATGAAAAATGTAAACTTTAGCCAACTATATTGTTACTTCAGCGACTGGGGATCTTTGAAAACAATAGTTTATTAACCATTCTGATATTCCTCCGATTCTGTACCACAGGTTCCGTGAAAGGGGCGATAATAGGCTAAAAATAAGAAAAATTATTTACAAGGAGCAAAACCTTCCGCCTGATTACGTGAATGAACATTTAATTCTATGTTCACATATACGCGATATTGAAATTAAGCAGAATTCCAAGTTCACACACAACAAAGGTACCATTCTAGAGAAGGCCAATGAATAGTTCAAACTACTTGAGAATAGCTACTTTCAATGATTTTCAACCTAACTTGCGCTTGTGCACATGCCTCAGAGATGGCTGCAAGTGTGTGTTACCAATAACCATGTGGAATGCAATGCTACTTATATAGAAAATAAAAGTCAATCCTGAAATTTGTTTCCAAGAACAAACCTTGTCTTGGGTAACAGGTTTTGAGCCTCGACAAAGTAAACGGACGCATGATTGCCTGCTAAATTTTCTCAGTCCGTGTTACCAATCATACCTAACTTAGGAGAAGCCTGTAAGAACATTTACATTGTTACTTATAACTGTTACCTACAGAGATAATATCTGTAGAATATCCCAGAACTGTAATACGCACGCATTACCTTAACTTAGGCGTTGCCAAGCCTGTAATAACATTTACACAGTTACTTATAACTGTTACCTACAGAGATAATATCTGTAAAATATTTCAAAACTGTAATACGCTCGAATTACTGTAATACGTTTGCATTACTTGGCTACGAACCTTTATTCAGCAAGTTTGTGGGAGCCTCATCTATAACTCACGAGTGTCATCCTTTCATCAGTATCAAGCAGGTCCTCAGTTTCGAGTTGGGCAAGGTGAAATGCCGTCGTCCGGGCGTAGACCTTGACAGCATATATTCTCGTCGGGATACTCTCATGCTCGGTAGGGGTCTCATCCATAAATCACGGGTGGTATTCTTTCTTCAGTATAAGCGTATGCAAGTCCTCAGTCTTGAGCAGGGCAATGCGAAATGCCGTAGTCCGGGCGTAGACCCTGACAGCATATATTCTCGTCGGGATACTTTCATGCTCGGTAGGGGTCTCATCCATAAATCACGGGTGTTATTCTTTCTTCACTATAAACGTATGCAAGTCCTCAGTCTTGAGAAGGGCAATTCGAAATGCCGTCGTCCGGGCGTAGACTTTGACAGCAAATATACTTCTCGAGATACTCTCGCGCTCGATGTTTGTTGCCATGCGGGACACAATGTACGCCACATCTCTTGCCTGAAGTCTTCGAATCATTACATGCTCCCGTTGACAGAAGCATAGGACCAGTCGGTTTAGTTGATATACACCTGGTAACGTTCCTAGAATAAATGTATAATGGAGTGCAATGAACCCCTGAAGACTTCATACAGATGCCTCGTTATGTTTCGTGTTGCACTTGTCTATTAGCAGTCTACTCCATACGTGTGCTCTACACGCACGGATTGGAAGATATGTTGACTGTGGATGGAATGCACGTGTAAATTATGCAATTGCAAAATATCCGAGTACGATAACAAGAGCAACGCAAAGCGTTGAATGGCAGCTACGAGTGCACCACAACGGTATGCTTCTTGGGGTGTTAAGTGGAATCACAAAAATGGCAGCTGATATTTCAAAAAATAGCGGCTTATCGAATATCATGATGAGAGCAACGCGAATCGTGATGAAAAAAGTATAGGCGGCACGTATTACTGTAATACGCGCGTATTACTTCTCTAACCTTTATTAAGCAAGTGTGTGTGGGTCTCATCCATAACTCACGCGTGTTATTCTTTCTTCAGTATAAACGTATGCAAATCGTCTCGAGGTGGACAATGCGAAATGCCGTCGTCCGGGCGTAGACTTTGATAGCGTATATTCTCCTCGGGATACTCTCGCGCTCGATGTTTGTTGCCACGCTGGGGCCAATGTATGCGCTATCTCTTGCCTGAAGTCATCGAATCTTTGCCTGCTAACTATGACAGAAACATAGATTCAGTCGGTTTAGTTGATATACACCTGGTAACGTTCCTAGAATAAAAGTATAATGGAGTGCAATGAACCTCTAAAGACTTCATGCATATGGCTCGTTATGTTTCGTGTTGCACTGGTCTATTAGCATTCTACTCCATACATGTGCTCTACACGCACGGATTGGAAGATATGTAGACTGTGGATTGAATGCACGTGTAAATTATGCAATTGCAAAATATCCGAGTATGATAACAAGAGCAACGCAAAGCGTTGAATCGTAGCCACGAGTGCACCAAAACGGTATGCTTCTTTGGGTGTTAAGTGGAATCACAAAAATGGTTTTGAATTTTTCAAAAAATAGTGTTAAAATAAACTTGCTTATCGAATATCATGATAAAAGCAACGTGCATCGTGATGAAAAACGATTAGCTGGCTCTGTTCTCTTTGTTTTTGAAAATTGGTGCCAATTTCAAAATAAATAAGAAAATCCATCAACTCATTCGGGAATATTTTTTACCAGCACTCACTTATTGCCTGCGGGCAGTGCAAGCAATCCTCGTACTTGTGATCGAAACCTTCTCTTTTTATCCCCATTGGAGACAACAAACACGGAAAGGGCTTCACAATTCAGCATTTGGCTAAAGATATTCTTTTCATCTCAGAATTGGGTTTTACGAATAGGATTTCTGTGCTAACATCGCGTCGCCCCACGAGACCGCCATGGAACGGTCGACTTGACAATAACGTAAATCTTTTGTCGAATGATAGTTCAACTACTGTGTGCACTTGCAAGTCGTCACGTGCTTAAGCTGGAATTCTTAATTTCAAGATCCTTTTTGCGTCAATTTGTAACAGTTAGGTAACTTCACTCCAATAATGGCACGTTCACTTTTAAAATGTTGCACTGTACTAAAGCAAATCACATGTTTATAAAAATGTGAACTTTAGACAACTGTACTGTTTTTCAGCTGTTGGGGATCTTTTCAAACAATAGTTTATTAACCATTTACATATTCCAACGACTCTGAGACAAAGGTTCAGAAAAATGGGCGATAATAGTACAAACATAAGAAAAATTATTCACCAAGAGCAAAAACTTTCGCTTTATTACTTAAATGAACGTATAATCCTATGTTCACTCATACGTCATATTGAAATTATGCAGAACTCCAAGTTCACACACAGCATTGTAGAGAAGTGTAGTGAATAGTTTAAAGTATTTAAGAATAGCTTATTTCTATGATGTTTAACCTAACTTGCGTTTGTGCACATGTCTCAGAGATGGCTGCAAGTGTGTGTTACAGATAATGATGTGGAATGCATTGCTACTTATATAGAAAATAAAAGTCAATCCTGAAATTTGTTTCCAAGAACAAACCTTGTCTTGGGTAACAGGTTTTGAGCCTCGACAAAGCAAACGGACGCATGATTGCCTGCTAAATTTTCTCAGTCCGTGTTACCAATCATACCTAACTTAGGAGAAGCCTGTAAGAACATTTACACTGTTACTTATAACTGTTACCTACAGAGATAATATCTGTAAAATATCCCAGAACTGTAATACGCTCGCAATACCTTAACTTAGGCGTTGCCAAGCCTGTAATAACATTTACACTGTTACTTATAACTGTTACCTACAGAGATAATATCTGTAAAATATTTCAAAACTGTAATACGCTCGAATTACTGTAATACGTTTGCATTACTTGGCTACGAACCTTTATTCAGCAAGTTTGTGGGAGCCTCATCTATAACTCACGAGTGTCATCCTTTCATCAGTATCAAGCAGGTCTTCAGTCTCGATTTGGGCAAGGTGAAATGCCGTCGTCCGGGCGTAGACCTTGACAGCATATATTCTCGTCGGGATACTCTCATGCTCGGTAGGGGTCTCATCCATAAATCACGGGTGATATACTTTCTTCAGTATAAACGTATGCAACTCCTCAGTCTTGAGCAGGGCAATGCGAAAGGCCGTAGTCCGGGCGTAGACCTTGACAGCATATATTCTCGACGGGATACTTTCATGCTCGGTAGGAGTCTCATCCATAAATCACGGGTGTTATTCTTTCTTCAGTATAAACGTATGCAAGTCCTCAGTGTTGAGCAGGGCAATGCGAAATGCCGTGGTCCGAGCGTAGACCTTGACAGCATATATTCTCGTCGGGATACTTTCATGCTCGGTAGGGGTCTAATCCATAAATCACGGGTGTTATTCTTTATTCAGCATAAACGTATGCAAATTGGTGCCATTTTCAAAATAAATAAGAAAATCCATCAACTGAAATGTTTTTACCAGCATTCACTTGGGACCTGCAGGTAGGGCTAGCAACCCTCTTGCTAGTGATGGAAACCTTCTCTTTTTATCCCCATTGGAGACAACAAACACGGAAAGGGATTCACAATCCAGCAGTTGGCTAAAGATATTGTGTTCATCTCAGAATTGGGTTTTACGAATAGGATTTCTGTGCTAACATCGCGTCGTCCCACGGGACCGCCGTGGAACGGTCGACTTGACAATAACGCAAATCTTTTGTCGAATGATAGTTCAACTACTGTGTGCACTTGAAAGTCGTCACGTACTTAAGCTGGAATTCTTAATCTCAAGATCCTATTTGCGTCAACTTGTAGCAGTTAGGTGACTTCACCCCAATAATGGCACGTTCACCTTTAAAAAGTTGCACTATACTAAAGCCAATCACATGGTTATAAAAATGTGAACTTTAGACAACTATATTGATTTTAAGCTATTGGGATTTTTCAAAACAATAGTTTATTAACGATTCACATATTCCTCCGATTCTGTGACACAGGTTCCGAAAAATGGGCGATAATATAGCTGGAATTCTTAATCTAAAGATCGCATTTGCATCAACTTGTAACATTTAGGAATTTTCACTCCAAAAATGGCTCGTTCACGTTGAAAAACTTTCATTGTACTAAAGCAAATCACATGTTTATAAAAATGTGAACTTTAGACAACTATAGAGTTTTTTAGCTATTGGGGATCTTTCTAAACAAAAGTTTATTAACCATTTACATATTCCTACGATTCTGAGACACAGGCTCCGGAAATTGGACGATAATAGTATAAACATAAGAAAAATTATTTACCAAGAATAAAAACTTTCGCCTTATTACTTAAATAAACATTTAATCCTATGTTCACGCATGCGCGATATTGAAATTAACCAGAAGTCTAAAGTTCACACACAACAAAGATACCATTACAGACAATTGTAATGAATAGTTTAAACTATTTAAGAATAGCTTATTTCGATGATTTTCAACCTAACTTGCGTTTGTGCACATGCCTCAGAGATCGCTGCAAGTGTGTGTTACAGATAATCATGTGGAATGCATTGCTATTTATATAGAAAATAAAAGTCAATCCTGATATTTATTTCCAAGAAAAATTTTTATCTTCGGTAACATTTTTGAGCCTCGACATCGAAAACACACGAATGATTGCCTGCTAAATTTTCTCAGCAATTTGGTGTTACCAATCATAACTTAGCTTAGGCGCTGCAAAGCCTGTAAGAACATTTACACTGTTACTTATAGCTGTTACCTACAGAGATAATATCTGTAAAATATTTCAAAACTGAAATACGCTCGAATTACTGTAATACGTTTGCATTACTTTCCTACGAACCTTTACTCAGCAAGATTGTGGGAGACTCATCTATAGCTCACGAGTGTCATCCTTTCATCAGTATCAAGCAGGTCCTCAGTCTTGAGCAGGGCAATGCGAAATGCCGTAGTCCGGGCGTAGACCTTGACAGCATATATTCTCGTCGGGATATTTTCATGCTCGGTAGGGGTCTCATCCATAAATCACGGGTGTTATTCTTTCTTCAGTATACACGTATGCAAGTCCTTAGTCTTGAGCATGGCAAGGCGAAATGCCGTAGTCCGGGCGTAGACCTTGACAGCATATATTCTCGTCGGGATACTTTCATGCTCGGTAGGGGTTTCATCCATAAATCACGGGTGATATTCTTTCTTCAGTATAAACGTATGCAAGTCCTCAGTCCTGAGCAGGGCAATGCGAAATGCCGTCGTCCGGGCGTAGACTTTGACAGCATATAATCTTCTCGAGATACTCTAGCGCTCGATGTTTGGTGCCATACGGGGCACAATGTATACCACATCTCTTGCCTGAAGTTATCGAATCTGTGCATGTTCCCTTTGACAGAAACATAGGTTCATTCGGCAATGAATATTTCAAAAACAGTGTTAACACAAACTTGCTGATCGAATATCATGATAAAAGCAATGCGCATCGTGATGAAAAACGAATATCTGGCTCTGTTCTGTTTGTTTTTTTTTTGAAAACTGGTGCCATTTTCAAAATAAATAAGAAAATCCATCAACTGATTCGGAAATGTTTTACCAGCATTCACTTGGGGCCTGCTGGTAGGGCTAGCAACCCTCTTGCTAGTGATCGAAACCTTCTATTTTTATCCCCATTGGAGACAACAAACACGGAAAGGGATTCACAATCCAGCATTTGGTTAAAGATATTGTGTTCATCTCAGAATTGGGTTTTACGAATAGGATTTCTGTGCTAACATCGCGTCGTCCCACGGAACCGCCGTGGAACGGTCGACTTGACAATAACGCAAATCTTTTGTCGAATGATAGTTCAACTACTGTGTGCACTTGCAAGTCGTCACGTGCTTAAGCTGGAATCCTTAATCTCAAGATCCTATTTGCGTCAACTTGTAGCAGTTAGGTGACTTCACCCCAATAATTGCACGTTCACATTTAAAAAGTTGCACTATACTAAAGCGAATCACATGTTTATAAAAATGTGAACTTTAGACAACTATATTGATTTTAAGCTATTGGGATTTTTCAAAACAATAGTTTATTAACGATTCACATATTCCTCCGATTCTGTGACACAGGTTCCGGGAAATGGGCGATAATATAGCTGGAATTCTTAATCTCAAGATCGCATTTGCATCAACTTGTAATATTTAGGAATTTTCACTCCAAAAATGGCTCGTTCACTTTGAAAAACTTTCATTGTACTAAAGCAAATCACATGTTTATAAAAATGTGAACTTTAGACAACTATATAGTTTTTTAGCTATTGGGGATCTTTCCAAACAAAACCTTATTAACCATTTACTTATTCCTACGATTCTGATACACAGGTTCCGGAAATTGGGCGATAATAGTATAAGAAAAATAAGAAAAATTATTTACCAAGAATAAAAACTTTCGCCTTATTACTTAAATGAACATTTAATCCTATGTTCACGCATGCGCGATATTGAAATTAAGCAGAAGTCTAAAGTTCACACACAACAAAGATACCATTGCAGACAATTGTAATGAATAGTTTAAACTATTTAAGAATAGCTTATTTCGATGATTTTCAACCTAACTTGCGTTTGTGCACATGCCTCAGAGATGACTGCAAGTGTGTGTTACAGATAATCATGTGGAATGCATTGCTACTTATATAGAAAATAAAAGTCAATTCTGATAATTATTTCCAAGAACAAATTTTATCTTCGGTAACATTTTTGAGCCTTGACATCGAAAACAGACGAATGATTGCTTGCTAAATTTTCTCAACAATTTGGTGTTACCAATCATAACTTAACTTAGGCGCTGCAAAGCCTGTAAGAACATTTACACTGTTATTTATAACTGTTACCTACAGAGATAATGTCTGTAAAATATTCCAAGACTGTAATACGCTCGCATTACCTTAACTTAGGCGTTGCCAAGCCTGTAATAATATTTACACTGTTACTTATAACTGGTACCTACAGAGATAATATCTGTAAAATATTTAAAAACTGTAATACGCTCGAATTACTGTAATACGTTCGCATTACTTGGCTACGAACCTTTATTCAGCAAGTTTGTGGGAGCCTCATCTATAACTCACGAGTGTCATCCTTTCATCAGTATCAAGGAGGTCCTCAGTCTTGAGCTGGGCAATGTGAAATGCCGTCGTCCGGGCGTAGACCTTGACAGCATATATTCTCGTCGGGATACTCTAATGTTCGGTAGGGGTCTCATCCATTAATCACGGGTGATATTCTTTCTTCAGTATAAGCGTATGCAAGTCCTCAGTCTTGAGCAGGGCAATGCGAAATGCCGTAGTCCGGGCGTAGACCTTGACAGCATATATTCTCGTCGGGATACTTTCATGCTCGGTAGGGGTCTCATCCATAAATCACGGGTGTTATTCTTTCTTCAGTATAAACGTATGCAAGTCCTCAGTCTTGAGCAGGGCAAAGCGAAATGCCGTAGTCCGGGCGTAGACCTTGACAGCATATATTCTCGTCGGGTTACTTTCATGCTCGGTAGGGGTCTCATCCATGAATCACGGGTGTTATTCTTTCTTCAGTATAAACGTATGCAAGTCCTCAGTCCTGAGCAGGGCAATGCGAAATGCCGTCGTCCGGGCGTAGACTTTGACAGCATATAATCTTCTCGAGATACTCTAGCGCTCGATGTTTGGTGCCATACGGGGCACAATGTATACCACATCTCTTGCCTGAAGTTATCGAATCTGTGCATGTTCCCTTTGACAGAAACATAGGTTCAGTCGGCAATGAATATTTCAAAAACAGTGTTAACACAAACTTGCTGATCGAATATCATGATAAAAGCAATGCGCATCGTGATGAAAAACGAATATCTGGCTCTGTTCTGTTTGTTTTTTTTTTTGAAAATTGGTGCCATTTTCAAAATAAATAAGAAAATCCATCAACTAATTCGGAAATGTTTTTACCAGCATTCACTTGGGGCCTGCTGGTAGGGCTAGCAACCCTCTTGCTAGTGATCGAAACCTTCTATTTTTATCCCCATTGGAGACAACAAACACGGAAAGGGATTCACAATCCAGCATTTGGCTAAAGATATTCTGTTCATCTCAGAATTGGGTTTTACGAATAGGATTTCTGTGCTAACATCGCGTCGTCCCACGAGACCGCCATGGAACGGTCGACTTGACAATAACGCAAATCTTTTGTCGAATGATAGTTCAACTACTGTGTGCACTTACAAGTCGTCACGTGCTTAAGATGGAATTTTTGATCTCAAGATCTTATTTGCGTCATCTTGTAACAGTTAGGTGACTTCACCCCAATAATGGCAAGTTCACCTTTAAAAAGTTGCACTGTACTAAAGCAAATCACATGTTTATAAAAATGTGAACTTTAGACAACTATATTGATTTCAAGCTATTGGGATTTCTCATAACAATAATTTATTAACCATTCACATATTCCTCCAATTCTGTGACACAGGTTCCGGAAAATGGTCGATAATTTAGCTGGAATCCTTAGTCTCAAGATCACATTTGCATCAACTTGTAATACTTAGGAATTTTCACTCCAAAAATGGCTCGTTCACTTTGAAAAAAATTGCACTGTACTAAAGCAAATCACATGTTTATAAAAATGTGAACTTCAGACAACTATATAGTTTTTCAGCTATTGGGGATCTTTCCAAACAATGGTTTATTAACCATTTACAAATTCCTACGATTCTGAGACACATGTTCCGGAAATTGGGCGATAATAGTATAAGAAAAATAAGAAAAATTATTTACCAAGAATAAAAACTTTCTCCTTATTACTTAAATGAACATTTAATCCTATGTTCACGCATGCGCGATATTGAAATTAACCAGAAGTCTAAAGTTCACACACAACAAAGATACAATTGCAGAGAATTGTAATGAATAGTTTAAACTATTTAAGAATAGCTTATTTCGATGATTTTTAAGCTAACTTGCGTTTGTGCACATGCTCAGAGATGGCTGCAAGTGTGTGTTACAGATAATCATGTGGAATGCATTGCTACTTATATAGAAAATAATAGTCAATCCTGATATTTATTTCCAAGAACAAATTTTATCTTCGGTAACATTTTTGATCCTCGACATCGAAAACAGACGAATGATTGCCTGCTAAATTTTCTCAGTAATTTGGTGTTACCAATCATAACTTAACTTAGGCGCTGCAAAGCCTGTAAGAACATTTACACAGTTACTTATAACTGTTAGGTACAGAGATAATATCTGTAAAATGTTGCAAGAATGTACTACGCTCGTATAACTGCAATACGCTCGCGTTACTTGGCTAACCTGTATTAAGCAAGTGTGTGGGGGTCTCATTAATAACTCACGGGTGTCATTCTTTCATCAATATAAATGTATGCAAATCCTCTATCTCGAGCTGGGCAATACGAAATGCCGTCGTCCGGGTGTTGACTTTGACAGCATATATTCTCCTCGGGATTCTCTTGCACTCGATGTTTGTTGCCAGGCGGGGCACAATGTATGACACATCTCTCCTGAAGTCATCGAATGTGTGCATGCTCCCTTTGACAGAAACATAGGTTCAGTAGGCTTAGTAGATATAAACTAGGTGACGTTATCAGAATTAATATATATTGGAATGCATTGAACCTCTAAATACTGCATACAGAAGTCTCTTTTTGTTTCGTGTTGCACTTGTCTATGGACCGTCCACTCCATACGTATGCTCTATACGCACGGATAGGCGGATACGTAGACTGCTGATTCAATGCATGCGTAAATTATGCAATTTTAAAAAGCCGAGTACTATAAGAAGAGCAACGCAAATCGTTAAATCGCAGCTACGGGTGCACCACATCGGTATGCTTCTTGGGGTGTTAAGTGGAATCACAAAAATGTCAATGGATATTTCAAAAAACAGTGCCAACATAAAAATGCCTATCGAATATCATGATGAAAGCAACGCTAATCGTGATGAAAAACGTATAGGTGGCTAACCTTTATTAAGCAAGAGTGTTGGGGTCTCATCCATAACTCACGGGTGTTATTCTTTCTTCAGTATAAACGTATGTAGGTCTTCTGTTTCGAGCCGGCCAATGCGAAATGCCGTCGTCCGGGCGTAGACTTTGACAGCATATATTCTCCTCGGGATACTCTCGCGCTCGATGTTTGTTGCCGTGCGGGGCACAATGTATGCCACATCTCTTATGTGAAGTCATCGAATCTGTGCATTCTCCCTTTGACAGAAACATAGATTCAGTCGGTTTAGTTGTTATAAACTAGTTGACGTTATCACAATTAATGTATAATGAAATGCAACGAACCTCTAAATTCTGCATACAAAAGCCTTCTTTTGTTTCGTGTTGCACTTGTCTATGGACCATCCACTCCACACGTATGTTCTACACGCACGGATAGGCGGATACGTAGACTGTGGATTCAAAACACGCGTAAATGACACAATTGCAAAAAAGCCGAGTACGATAATAAAAGCAACGTAGGGCGTTGAATCGCAGCCCCGAGTGCACCACAACGGTATGCTTCCTGGGGTTTAAGTGGGATCACAAAAAGGGCACTGAATATTTCAAAAAACGATACTAACATAAAAATACTTATCGAATATCATGATAAAAGCAACGCGAATCGTGAAGAAAAACGTATAAGTGGCTCCTATTACTGTAATACACTCGTATTACTTCGCTAACCTTTATTAAGCAAGTATGTGTGGGGCTCATCCATAACTCATGGGTGTTATCCTTTCAACAATATGAACGTATACAAGTCCGCTGTCTCGAGCTGGGCAATGCGAAATGGCGTCGTTAGGGCGTAGACTTTGACAGCTTGTATTCTCCTCGGGATACTTTGGCGCTCGATGTTTGTTGCCATGCGAGGGACAATGTATACCACATCTCTTGCCTGAAGTCATCGAATCTGTGCATGTTCCCTTTGACAGAAACATAGGTTCAGTCGGTTTAGTTGATATACACCTGGTAACGTTCCTAGAATAAATGTATAATGGAGTGCAACGAATCTCTAAAGACTTCATACAGATGCCTCGTTATGTTTCGTGTTGCAAGTGTCTATGGACCGTCCACTCCATACGTGTGCTCTATATGCACGGATTGGCAGATATGTAGACTCTGGATTGAATGCGCGCGTAAATTATGCAGTTGCAAAATAACCGAGTACGATAACAAGAGCAACGCAAAGCGTTGAATCGCAGCTACGAGAGCACCACAACGGTATGCTTCTTTGGGTGTTAAGTAGAATCACAAAAATGGCAGTGAATATTTCAAAAAACTGTGTTAACATAAACTTGCTTATCGAATATCATGATAAAAGCAACGTGCATCGTGATGAAAAACGCATGGGTGGCTCTGTTCTGTTTTTTTTTGAAATTGGTGCCATTTTCAAAATAAATAAGAAAATCCATCAACTGATTCGGGAATGTTTTTACCAGCATTCACTTGGGACCTGCAGGTAGGGCTAGCAACCCTCTTGCTAGTGATCGAAACCTTCTCTTTTTATCCCCATTGCAGACAACAAACACGGAAAGGGATACACAATCCATCATTTGGCTAAAGATATTCTGTTTCTTCTCATAATTGGGTTTTACGAATAGGATTTCTGTGCTAACATCGCGTCGTTCTACGAGACCGCCATGGAACTGTCGACTTGACAATAACGCAAATCTTTTGTCGAATTATAGTTCAACTACTTAGCTACCCTGAAACTGTGTGCACTTGCAAGTCGTCATGTGCTTAAGCTGGAATTTTTAATCTCAAGATCCTTTTTGCGTCAACTTGTAACAGTTACGTAACTCAACCCAATAATGGCACCTTCACCTTTAAACATTGCACTGTACTAAACAAATCACATTTTTACAAAAACGTGAACTTTAGACAACTATATTGTTTTTCAGCTATTGGGGATCTTTCCAAACAATACTTTATTAACCATTTGCATATTCCTACGATTCTGAGACACAGGTTCCGGAAATTGGGCGATAATAGTATAAACATAAGACAAAATTTTTTAAAAGAGTAAAAACTTTCGCCTTATTACTTAAATGAACATATAATCCTATGTTCACTCATACGTCATATTGAATTTAAGCAGAACTCCAAGTTCACACACACCATTGTAGAGAAGTGAAGTGAATAGTTTAAAGTATTTAAGAATAGCTTATTTCTATGATGTTTAACCTAACTTGCGTTTGTGCACATGTCTCAGAGATGGCTGCAAGTGTGTGTTACAGATAATCATGTGGAATGCATTGCTACTTATATAGAAAATAAAAGTCAATCCTGATATTTATTTTCAAGAACAAATTTTATGTTCGGTAATATTTTTGAGCCTCGACATCGAAAACGGATGCATGATTGCCTGGTAAATTTTCTCAGTAATTTGGTGTTACCAATCATAACTTAACTTAGGCGCTGCAAAGCCTGTAAGAACATTTACACAGTTACTTATATGTGATAGGTACAGAGATAATACTTGTAAAATATTGCAAGACTGTAATACGCTCGTATAACTGTAATACACTCGCATTACTTGGCTAACTTTTATTAAGCAAGTGTAGCGGGGTCTCATCCATAACTCACGAGTGTCATTCTTTCATCAATAGAAACGTATGCAAATCCCCTGTCTCGAGCTGGGCAATGCGAAATGCAGTCGTCCGGGCGTAGACTTTGACAGCATTTATTCTTCTCGGGATTCTCTCGCACTCGATGTTTGTTTCCACGCGGGCACAATGTATGACACATCTCTCCTGATGTCATCGATTCTGTGCATGCTCCCTTTGACAGAAACATAGATTCAGTCGGTTTAGTTGATATAAACTAGGTGACGTTATCAGAATTGATATATATTGGAATGCATTGTACCTCTAAATACTGCATACAGATGCCTCCTTTTGTTTCGTGTTGCACTTGTCTATGGACCGTCCACTCCATACGTGTGCTCTATACGCACGGATTGGCAGATATGTAGACTGTGGATTGAATGCGCGCGTAAATTATACAATTGCAAATTATCCGAGCACGATAACAAGAGCAACGCAAAGCGTTGAATCGCAGCCACGAGTACACCACAACGGTATGCTTCTTGGGGAATCCCAAAACGGCGCCGTTACCAATCAAACCTTGACTTAGACGCTGCTCTCCGACTTAGCGAATCTATGCCACGTACGGAAAAAATAGGCCATTCGCAAAGTTCCACGAAACCCTATTTGAGTTACTAAACCAAACTCTGTGAACTTTTAAGGAACTTGCCGGTGCACTGTTCATAGGAAATTATGCACCGCTTGGCAAATTACAACGTTTTAAACATTGTTCACCGTTGCTTCAGTGTATGCTATTGATGTGAGTGCATGCAGGTACAGAGTAAAAATAGGTTTTTCGATGATTGTGAGGCTGATTTCATGAGAGTAAGAATCCTAATTATTTTGATTTAAGTTATCAGCCTCCCAACAGGTCCTTAGTTAATGTGCGGTAGGTTCACTGTGGCAAGGCCAGGATGAGACTCATATTTTTAAAACTTCACACGCAACAAATTTCATGTGATCGCTTAGTGCGCTTAGTGTCACCTCTTATGCACTTTCTCGCTGCGTATATCACGCAATCTGGAGTTCAGTCCTATTAATTGTTGTATAAGTCCGTTATCGATAACTGCAGACGAAACTTGTCATATGCGATGTAAATAAGTACTACCAGGCAACTTCCACACTATCTGGCGTTCCGGAAATTTCACTTGGAGTCAATTTGTATAATCCTAAATTTATCTCGTTTGGCTGGCTAAAACAAGGAAATTATTCTCTTAAAACTGATCCCTTGCTACGATAAGATTCTATTTCCGTGACCAAAAAGAGCGTAGAAACTATCGGCAACTCAAGAAAACCCTTCATAGTTTATTGGCACTCGCCAATCTTAAAACTACCCATGTACGTTCATTTTGCACCATATCTATTTCTTTACTTAATGGCTCGCTGTTCCTCCAGTACTGAACTACTTACTGCGTAGGTTAAAATTACTGAGGTTCATGATTGTCATCTCGTCGCTGAAAATATAAATGAGGCAAATGAAAGTGTGCGGGATTATTAGCACACACGTCATCCTTAATTCTCTAAAATAAATTTTATCACGTGAAAGTGTCTTAACTTATTCTCATTTTTTAGGTTACCGTTTACAAAAATTGTCAAACGTCATCAGTACTTGAGTTATACTAAGCAATCAACTATGAAGTGCCTGAACTTTTATTTTCTGCCACTTTTTATAACTCATTTACTAGCGATATGTAGCCACTACAGTGACTGGAGCCTCTTTATCTACTGTCACCCGTGTCTCCGTAGTTACCCCCAGGGAGTGCAATTCCGGGAACTAGCCCTTGCTGGTGGGTTCTCCAGCTTAGAACCTGTAAGCAGCCCTGCAGCGATGTTGAGTAGTGGGAGTGTATACAAGCCCAGTTGGACACCCACTGAAGAGAACAGTTCGTCACCAGTGAACAGGCCGTCACAGACTCACATCACTGTGAAATGAGTCTCCGACACCAGCCATTTTCAGGTTACCACAAACTAAACCATCCCTAAATCCAACGTAATTGAGGAAACCAGTACCAACACAGCAGTAGAACAGATCCTCAAAGTAAACTCAAACGCGGAAACAAAATGCCGGGAAATTCTTAACCCCTAAACATCACTTCCGGAGTAGGGTACGACTAACTAATTAAATGACGAAAAGTCGTAATTAACTAAAATATGTCTGGGTTAATCAACGAACCGTATTTTTATTAAAAATGACATGAAAAAAGGTTGCCTTCGCCTTTGACCATACTTACTCCTGGATCCCGAGGAGGGAAGGTCACGTTTCCCATATTTTCCTCTATTGTTATGTACCTGGGTGGTGCTACCTAAAGAGTCAGAAATTTGAAGCACGTTGTAAGGACGTCACTGTAGTACATTATATTCCATAAGACAGTAAGCAGCTTCAATAGAAAGCTAGACTTACATGAGAAATTAGGCAAAACTGCCTTAAATTATTTTTGATGGCATGTGACTGAGATGAGTTTCCCGCCATGTGGCATGGAAGATGTGTTGTGTAGTGAATTAAGGCGGTGATCAATAACTCATATTTATTCATTTACAACAGTCATTTAAAAGTACAAATCTACTCCAAAAATCATGACGCACATCAATATATTTACTTTGATTCGTATCACTCTCTACATCAAAAGTTTGTTGTAATACGCACTATGTAGCTCAGGGTCAATGATATCTTAGTAACCGAGCAACAGATGGAGATGTAACTGATTGCGTAACTTTTTACTCATTTCTTGGGACATTATAGAGCTTAAAGCGACGTGAAGGTCAATTATCACGCATTTCTAATACAGGGTAACACATGCCATTGTTAGCTGTGCCGTAATCCCGTTTGAGCATTTTACGTGAATACATGGGGATTTGCGTCGCTTCAAAACGCGAAACCTGTGGCTCCCTTTTTCCATTCTCTCTCGATATCATCGAACAAGAATGATTTGTTCGTCATAATTCACATTCACGTCGCTTTGCGAAACCTCTATGGATGTGTTTTCGCATATTTGTTGTACTGTGGGCCAATGGCTTCGAAATACGTGTAATTAAGGTACTGTACATGTTATCGACAGGTTATTCGAAAAACAGCAGATTGTTCACAAATTGTGAACAACAACCCATATTAGTGGCCGAGCAGGTAATGACCGAAACGGTGATGGCGGCAAAGGAATGGTTGTGATACCATTACGTGAAGGGAAAGAAATTTATTACCACAGCCAAACCAGTCAACACCATAAAAAATAGCCCAGTGCATTTAATACATAAACGTGAACTTGCCAATGGTGACGAGTATAGTAATCTCATTTCGTAAGAATGGAAGCATTTATAATAAGTGCATTCTGCGTCAGAATGCTTGCGCACTAAAGACGGAAATTGCGCACACATCCTTCTGCAATTCAACTATTTGATAAGCAGACGTATACATACAGTGTCGAATCGAAATCGTAAAATTCCTATTCTAAATTCATCCATCCACCTTTGCGGGTTACCTTTACTGTAATTATAGAAGCTCGAAAAGCGAACACAAGTGTTTTGGCGCTGTTAACGGTGTATTCATGGCGGTGTATCGGCAGACGGCGGTCTACCAATCCGCCTACGGGCGGGCTATTTTCACACGGCAATGTATCTGCTTGCAATGACTCCCCTTCAATGTCCGTGTATGATAAGGGTCAGACCCAGATGACATTGTACGTATGTAGTCAGACTGCGACATTGGGTCTGTTGAAGCTGATTGCCGTCGAGAAGGGCAGCGCCCATGAGCCACTAGTAGCACAGCCTCTTGTCACGAGTTATCCGACTCGGAGGCTGACTAATATTACCCACACACAAAGTGGCTAGATTTGACCTTTTAGCTACAGTCAAATTGGTGCAATGGTCACTGTCGAAAGACCTGGCAGCATTCGTTGCCAACCACTTTTTTGATCATTTGCTCAGTACAGCTCTGAAAGAATCCATATTCGATCACACGCCCTGTCGGACATAACCAGAGCTTGCTGTGAAGACCGGCCCTTAATGGGGATGTGCTAGATTGAGTGCCACCGCCGGCCCAAAAGCCATTAGCCGTTGCGGACAGCAGCAATAAACATGTGCAGCAGTGTGTGCTGAATAACAAGGGCCCGCTCGGCACCCTTTGGCGGAAAAGTGAGGGGAGTGAAAATTGACTCGCAGGGACTTCTTCTTGGCGGAACAGACCGTGATGTTTAATGGCCAGACCAATACTGCCATCTCGTATAAAAGACGAGTGAACGTCCTGTTCCGAGTGCTGCGAGACAGCTTGGAGGCAGGCGACATGGTAGTAGCCAAGGCCATTAACAGGTCATCAACAGTGTTTGGTCGAAGGTTCTACAAGGCACTACACAAGAAGGTCACGGGTCGGAAGTAGAGCCCGAGGTATCAAAACGTACCTCGGGAACAGACAACAAAGACCAATGGGTGGTTTTTTCCAGTCACAGCCCTTTCCAAGGGGCCCATCTTCACGCCAGGAGAAGGGGGGGGGGGGCGTCAACCACTACCCCCAACCCTCGCAGACCAGGAGGAAAAGCTCCCGGCCGCGTCGCTTTGAACGAGTCAAGGCCAATAGTGCCATTACAACTATCCATTGCAGACGTGCAGGTTGCACACCGGTCACTATAAGTGTCAAGCCAGGACGTCCCACTAGACGTACTCACACACTCGGATTCGCACCTGGGCATGTTTGTCCTTGTTCCCTCAGCAAACAAAACGCCGCTGGGCGGACAAATCAACCAATTTCTACACAATTGGCGCAAGCTAACAAACGACACCTGGGTGCTACAGGCAGTTCAGGGTTTTGCGCTCGATCTTTTCGAACGACCAATTCAGGGGAAAGGTGTCTGCTCCACATTCTCATTAACGGAGAGAATGCTTCTCACAGAGGAAGTGCAAGACCTCCTAAATAAAGGCGCAATCGCTTCGATAACACCCAGTGTCGATCACATTTCTCTAAGGGAGAAAACGAATGTCACTCTTCCACCAGTGTTCAACCTGCGACCACTAAACAGGCTTTTAACTTACGAACCCCTCAAAATGGAAGGCATGACAACACCGGTATCACTGATTCAACCAGGCGATTGGATGTGTACCTTAGATCTAAAAGACGCTTATTTTGGGTCCAAATAGCACAGCAACACCGTCGTTATCTGCAATTTGCTTGGAACCTATCACTGTACGAGTTTCAGGTTTGCCGTTTGGGACAGAGCTCAGCCCCTTGAGTGTTCACAAAGCTCCTGAAGCCAGACGTGGCATTCTTGTGACGAGTGGGTGTGGGGCTGTTGATCTATCTCGACGACATTATAATACTAAACCAATCGAGGGAAGACTTAGAAACCGACAGGAACTCGGCTCTGGCTTCTCCAGAGGACATGGTTCGTTCTAAATTGGGAGAAATCGCAACTGTCAGACAGCCAGACAGTAGAGTACCTGGGTTTCGTTGTGGATTCTCAGAAAATGGACATGTCCTTGCCAGAAGGGAAATTTAAAAAACAAACGAAAACAAATACTGCAGCAAACAACGGTTACTGTCAGGGAGCTGTCACAGCTCACAGGACAGCTCAGTGCATCCACTCTTGCAGTATACAAACAGCACCCTTGCATTATCGGCAGCTACAAATGCAGAAATCTCGGAAGCCTTGGAACACATCAATGTGCTAGGATTCAAAGCAATCTTCTTTGCCATTCAGTGCTTTGTCGGAGAATGAACAAAGTGTCATGTTCACCCAGTGACACATATAAACGAAACGGGAGGTACGCGATCCCGAACTTTGCTTCAAGTGACACGCAGGAACACAATTACTACCAAGCACCAACCGGGGTGCAGAACGTCATAGCGGTTAACAAATCTAGAGTGTTCACGGACAAGAGCAACTGGATGTTTGGCCGAGAGGTATTCAGGCAGCTAGACAAAATGCGTGACCCATTTGCAATGGAACTCTTCTCTGGTGGATTGACATCTCAAAGGACGAAGTTTGTCAGTTGGAAGCTGGAACCACTAACAATAACGACTGATGCCTTTACATTGAACTGCAACAGTATGAACGCACATTATGCTTTCCCGTCGTTTTGCCTCATAAGCCGAAGTGCGGAAACAGGAGGCCTCGTTGACACTAGTCTCTCCGGTGTGGCCAGGTCAACCATAAGCATGAGCATCGATTTGCCGATTCTGTTGCCACCTGTTACACTATTACTGACGTCCCCCCAAGGAGGACACACATCCGCTAATCATGGCCAACAGTCTAAATCCTGCAGCTTGGACAGTCTCAGGCCTCATCAGCCAACAAAGGAGTTTTCAGAAGACGTTGCAACCGGAAAGTATACGCAGGCCCCTGTCCTAAAAGGGCGGTTGATCCCTTACAAGCCAGTTTAGCAAACATAGCAGACTTTCTTGTAGCCCAGTTCCACAAAGGACTCGAGTATGCTACTTTGAATAACTGCAGTTCATCCTTGTCGGCATACCGACCGCCAATTGAAGGGACCCCATTAGGCCAACACCCGGTCATTAAAGGCCTCTTACGAGCAATGCTTAACAACTCCTCCCCCTAGGGCAAGATACACCACCACTTGGAATGTGAAAGACGTCCTGCTATACATAGCATCGTTGGCAGACAATGTGGAATTGTCACTGAAAGAATTGTCCCGGAAAGTGGCAATGCTGTTAGCGTTGACTACAATCGCCAGAGGCTCGGGGTTGCACAAAATCAACCTCACGTTAATAACTGAATTTGGGGACACGATTGACATCCCCATTGTGGGGATGACTAAAAGCAAAGAACCTAACAGTCCTTTCTTAAATTTTTCATTACAATCTTTAACGGTAACGAGAAGCTATTTGCGGTTTTATCATAGTTGAGTAGAAAAGCCAATTTGAGAGTGACTCGAGATCAAATGAACCACCTATTTCTGAGTTACATCAGACCTCACAAGGCTGTGATAGCTTGTTCTATAGCATGACGGCTCAAAGAAATTAAGGCTGCAACCAGAATTGATACTTCAGTTTTCAAAGCACATTCAACACCAGATACTTCAGTTTCAAACGCCAGGGGTCTCTGCACGGCAGATAATAGCTTGTGTCAATTGGGCCAATGCTAACACTTTCAACAAGTTTTACAAGAAACCTTCAAGCTCAGACTGAGGTCCCAGGCACGGAGAACCAGAGTTAGCAAAATAAAATGCTAACAATGTAGCTTTAAACATGCAGTTTTATGACTACTTCCGTTATTACGAAATGAAATTGTTAATTTCATAAATGCTTGTAAAGCATGACCTAAACAATTTGAGTAAGAACGAAGTTGTTATGATAATCAAACACAATTATGCCCAACCTTGACGAGTTCAATGTGAGTGTCCTATAGGAGTGCTTTTAGCATTGTATCAGAGGAACAGATGTAATGACTGATACTTGTAATATCTTGCGGTGAGAGGAGTGAAGAAGACGTCTTTACTTGAACATTGCTTTATTGCGGACTGACTAACTACTGTACAACAACATGTTTTTGCAATACACAAGACCACATGCATATGAGTCACATTTCATAGAACTGTTTGCCAAGACTTATACAGTATAATAAACCATTCTAACTAATTGTGCCATAAAGGTCCTAAGGTAAGTGTAGTTCCAGTACAAACCACAATACTATTACAATACTGTTATTTCTTTTCTTTTACAGTTAGGTCTTGAATGTTAGCAGATACGTGTAGATATGTTCGTTAATTAAGGACCTGCCAACGATAAGACGTTATGAGTTACTAGAATTAAAAACGAAGTATACTTTCGTTAGAAGCACTGTCCACCTGGGTAGTGAGGTAGGTCGTAAGTGTGGACGACTTTATGAGTGAGTACGAATTTTCCTCACTATAGAATATAATTAAAAACCCAAACAAAATTAAACCTTTTCTTGTTGTAAATAGTAGAATTTTGCAGAGGGATGCGTGAACTATTTCTGTATTTGAGTGACTATTGCGCAAGCATTCTGGCACAGAATGTATTATTACTACTTCATTCTTACTCATGAAATCAAAATTTCATGTTATGCATTTATGAAACTAACATTTTATGCAGACTCTCAATAGAACTTTCGAAAAATATAGTTCGACATCCGTGAAAAAGTCAACGTCATATCAAGCATCGTATAAAATAGCCGGAACTTTTGGCGCTTCGTAGCCGACAGCGTCAGCTCGTAGGATTGGCCGCTTGTTTAGGATTTACCTTATTGGTTGATATTTTTACAGGAACCTGCTATTAAACAAACAACAAGTGACAATGATCAGACATTGGTGGACATCTCTTTGCGGGTATAGGTCTTCCTTTAATCCTGCTCGGCATGGAACTTCAGTTGGCATGCATGTAAGAATGATGGATTTTTAAAAATACTAGAGAAATGAATTTGTATGGCACACTCCGCTTTGTTTCTTAAAGGCAAAGGCAACCTTTTTCCATGTCATTTTGAGCTAAAATAATGTTGGTTGGTTATCCTAGACATATTTTCCACTTAATTACAGCTTTTCGTAATTTTATCAATTACTCGTCCGCTACTGCGGAAGTGACGTTTTAGGAGGCAAGCATTTCGCGCCAATTTCTTTTCATATAGTCTGACTGTGAGAGCTGCCGAGTCAGTCATTGTTCTACCTCGGTTGTGTTAAGTTCCGTCGTCGTTTGCTTTCATTTACTAGTCAGTCAACATGCCACAC
>NMRA01000006.1:940729-978457 GCA_002633005.1 Phoronis australis | reverse complement strand
ATTGAGGTAGGCATAACAACGCACACAGTGCATTTGCACCAAGATGTGTCACCACGTCTGTCCTCAGTAGCCGCCTCGTTTCTCTCAACAGCTGCCTATGCCTGTGCGTACTCTGCCTCGTTACACTCGGGCTCAAACATGTACCCACCCATTGAATGTCCGTGAAAAAATTCCTCGTCACCACTGCTGTGAACCAGGTCTCCGTCACTCACACTACTGTCACTGTGATACGGGTCACCGACTCCAGCCATTTACAGCTTACAATACACTAAACATTCCCTAAATCCAACGTGGTTGAGTTCTCTACTAACCTATCTTGCCGCAGAATACTCGCCGATGGAAAGTGGTGGCGACAATTGTTGAAAAACAGCACAAAACAAGAATAGAATAGAACAGATTCGCACGGTAAAGTCAACGCAAAACCAAGTGGCGGGAAACGCTTGCCTCCGAAAAAGTCACTTGCGCAGTAGCGGACGAGTAATTAATAGAATTACGAAAAGCTGTAATTAAGTGGAAAATATGTCTAGGATAACCAACCAACCTTATTTTAGCTCAAAATGACATGGAAAAAGGTTGCCTTCGCCTTTAAACCTATTCCTTGTGTAAGATTCAAGATGTCCCTTGTTTGAGTGATTGCAGGTATTATGGAGAACGTATTATGGTGACGTAAACAAAAGCAAGCCAAAACGCGCAGTTCGTTACATTTGACAATTTATAGCACTAGTGGGCTCAGAGGGATGCTCTTAACATGCTGTAGGAACCAAATATTCAGGTGATACCGGCTTTAATATGAACTGTGCTTATGTTGAATCCGGCTCTTATCATTCCAGGGATGTTTACAGTGGAGTGTTGAAATCACCATTACAGAGTTTAATAACCTTTTGTAACTGGGAGCAATGGGCGTATGGAAATGGTTGCACAACTACTGTGTATGTTGACCAGTTGATAATTTTTTGTGAGTGACTAAAACAATGATGCCAGTTTTCTGAGATCTGCTGATCATGTTGGAAATGCCACCCAAGCTGCCAAAGACAAAAAACATTAATTTCAACCACTGGTCCTCCAACTTGACTCATAAGTTGGAGACCTTTTGGGTCAGTTGACCTTCAGCCACGATTTTTTCAAAACTGGTGTTTAGTTTAAGGCGTCATGTAATCACCAAAAAAACCTGGATATCTAAACTTACTTGTCTCACTATATCGCAAGTTACATGTATATTCTTTATTATCCAAAGGCAGCTGGCTATGCAAGGTTTATTACGCACTCACCGTTGGTGGAAAGACAGCTCGTGTGTAGAATATATCGGCGTTACCAAGTTCAGTTTTAACATAAACACAGTTTGGTGGCACTTCCCGCTGTAAATAATAGTAAGATATGCCAATACTTTACGTATAATTTTCCAGATCCAGCAAACCTTCGCTGATCTTGCGACATCTGGTGAGACCACGAGATAGATAAGTTAAGTCCATTTCAGCACCTTCTCCAGTGATAAACATTTCGACATTTCTGTTCACTGAAGGTGGGAGTTGTGGGAAAATACCTATGTCAGATATACGTTCGTGGAAATGGCAGTGATAGTGAACAGTACAACAGTGGCGGATATAGGATATCACAAGGGGGGGGGCAACATTTTGTCTGTAAACATTTGCTGCAAGCACGATTGTAGATGCGCATAGCACCGAATGGGGGGAGGTAGGGAGCTAGAGGTTAATTAATAAACTCATCATTTCCCTACGCTCTTGCTGTTTTATTTTTTTGCGCCCCCCCCCCCNNCCCCCCCCCCCCCCTAAATCCGCCTATGTACGAGCTTTTGGTTAAGTAGTCTTTTACTCCACGATTAGAAACCCATGTTACAGAATTAAAGCTTAGATTTATAGAGTATACAAAATGGAACCCACTTGACTGAATTGCTGGACTGATAGTACATTAGCAGCGTACAGTACCACCATGTTAATCCTCTGTATGTACATTACTGAGTTACAGTCTTGGCAGGCACAGAGAAAGTGCCCTACTGAGTCATGTTATTGGCAGTCATGGAAGTAAGTAACCTAATGATTGATGGTCTTAGCTGTAAGAGAGTAGGCCTAAGTACCCTACTGAACCATGGCCGTATTTAGGCTACAGTGACAGAGTAAGTAAACTGATGTGCAATATAAATGGGCATTACAACTACATTGTCATCAAACAAATTGAGTTTTTTCGAAGGTAGCGTCAATCCTCAGCTCTGAGTCTTTTCCGGCATGCTCACATTTCTGTAGCACCTGCTTGTTTGACTCAGTGGTATCCTATTGGACACTTTTTTGAAAATGCAAACAGTCACAGCAAAAACAGTAGCGAGAATAAAGTAGAATAAAGGTACGATTGATGGCTTGACGCTCATTCAACTCACGTGCACGCGCAACCTGCATATTTTATGTGGTTATTGCGGTGTCAAATTTGTGAAACTTTAATGCAAGCCAAAGTGGTACTTGCTTTGGTGTAGCAATTACGGTTATTGAATTTAGAATTATATGCCAATATAAACAACGTTTTATATGAGATAAAGACAAAATCGTGTCTATTTCATAGAGCTCTGAACGGTCGAACGACGAACATGTGACCTAAATATAATACATTAGACGCTATACGTAGTCGGCTCACCAGATGTCGCGAGACTTATTGAGAAACCTCTTGACCATATAGACATCACATAAAGGCGAAGGCAACCTTTTTTTCCTGTCATTTTGAGCAAAAATAGGGTTCGTTGATTATCCCAGACATATTTTTCACTTATTTACAGCTTTTCGTAATTTAATTAATTACTCGTCGTCTACTCCAGGAGTGACGCTTTGGGAGGCAAGAATTTCGCGCCAATTTCTTTTCATACATTCTGATGACTGTGAGGGCAGTCGAGTCAGTCATTGTTCTACCTCGGTTGTGATAAGTTCGGTCGTCGTTTGCTTTTGTTTACGAGTCATGAGTCAACATGCCACGCTGTTGTTGCCTATACCGAGATGTACTCATTATCGTCTCGCGTAAAGAGGAAGAACTGTCCCACTTGCCCGAGTGTCCCGCGACACACTCCGTGGATGGTGACTTGAGCACCCAAACTGCTTACATCCCGCCGTGCGACTCCTTCGTCACACACGTGCCACCTTCTAAATAGCTCCAATACAAGTCCACAATAAACTTATCAAACTTAGGCTCACCGATCTGTTCTGTGATTGGATGACGAACTGTCCTTTTCACTGGGTGTCAAACTGGGCCTGTATTCACTCCCACTACTCAACATCGCTGCAGGGCTGCTTACAGGCTCTGGGCTAGAGACAACAGCACACGGGGAATCGCTGCTAGTTCCAGGAATTGCACGCTATGGGGTTACATTCGGAGGCATGGGTGACAGTGTCTCCAGTCACTGTTTATAGTGGCCACAGCTCGCGAGGCTTCTCGCTTCAAAAACGTACTTCTCGGGGGTGGCGACGGGGCACTGCCGGGAATCAACAGCGACAGTATGGAACCCTTCTTTTAGGTGTTGTTTCGCAGGGACCTTCATCAATTCAGCGTACATACCTCTGTCGTAATCTGACGGCTGAAAATGCTTGCCACTGCTTTGTACGTTGCGTGGACGGGTAGCGCTGCGTTCTTCACACGAACGAGCTAGCCAAGAACGACGAAGTGTGTCATCCTTCGGAAAGCGATGCAAGGTACCCAAAGCGCGTGTGAGACGATAATGAGTACATCCTGGTACGCAGCAACAGTGTGTCATGTTGACTTACTCGTAAACAAAAGCAAACGACGACCGAACATACCACATCCTAGGTAGAACAATGACTGACTTGACAGCTCTCACAGTCTGACTGTATGAAAAGAAATTGGCGCGAAATTCTTGCCTCCCAAAACGTTACTTCCGTAGTAGAGGACGAGAAATTAATTAAATTACGAAAAGCTGTAATTAAGTGAAAAATATGTCTGGGATAATCAACAGACCTTAAAAGTGACATGAAAAAGGTTGCCTTCGCCTTTAATATGTCTATCATAGTATTAAGATGTCTATGATGTCTATGTTCTTGACGCACGCGTGCAATGCATCGTGGTCTGATCACGGTGCTCAGACATTCCGACTTTTTGCGTGAAATTTAAAAGACCATTATAACTAAATGAAATATTTACTTTTAATAATCAAACACCATAATGCAATAACACTTTTGTACTTACTTTGCTCTCAAACCAAACAAGGCCCGTCTTCCTGTAACACTTTTGGATTTTTTTTCTAAAAGTTCTATGAATAAAATCTTTATCTTTCTTTTTCATCTTTGCAAGCCGTCGCTTCTAGAAAAGAGAAAGAATGAATTCGTAATTAGGCTTTAGATAAAAAGCAGCCATCGTGCATTGGAACTAAATTTTCTTCTAAAAGTACACTCAATATACCCAGTTCTGTTTTTGTGATTTCAACGAATCCTCAGTTTGTCACTTGCTAATGCATCAATGGCGTCTCACTAAAAACTCAAACTCTCTGTGTCACAATTTGAACATTATGGTTTTCGTGGATTGCTTGCAGTGTGCCTCTCTAAAGCGTGTGTTATGTTTGCCCGTTTATAAGCAGTTTTAAAAGCCATCCCATCTTTCCGATGCAGCTTTAACTTTGTGTATGTGATCGTGGTGTGACTCTGATACAAAAATCACCAATTTTGCACTTGTTGACCTGTTATGAGTGCCAGCATGGAAGAATCAGGCAAACTGCAGCAATGTTGGAACATGGCTCGCCACGAATGTTGAAATCGGTGTCTTATTATTATCTCTTGAGTTGACCTAATTAACAGAAAAATTTGTTGCGTCAAGAATCATTTGATAAAAACAAAAAACACAAGTGGCACACAGCACATTAAAAAGATTACTCAAATGAACTCATTCCTAGATTTCTAAAACTGTAAACCTCGGGGCTGTCCCATAGGTTGGGTTGGTGATAGGCATTCGGCCAACTCAAGTGGGTATTTCGCCGTGTTATTTATTGTCTCTGATAAATATTGTACTCATTCATATCACTTTGGTTGGAATGAGAGATTTCATCGTCTGGTATTTTCACGGGTATCCACATTTCTCGCTCATTGGTCTAAATTTTGAATGTTCAGTTTTTACCAGAAGGCAGAAGAGAACCCAGCAGTTCATCTCTTGAGACATCACCTTCTTTTCACTCAAGAAACAAATGTAATCATTGACAGAACAATTATCCACTTCAGCCAACGTTGCTAAGAATCTAAATTCGGGGAACGCATGTAACAAATGTTCTGTTGTTAGGGTCGTTTCACAATCTGAAACCTAGCAACTGCACCACGTCGAGCTCGCGTAGTCTTGAAGTCCGACACAAGGTGGCATTATGCGTTGGCAAGAAAAGCTTCCAAATATGGAATTCAAGAAAACATTTTTGGTTTTGCATCCAACAAGGTTTAACTTTCAAGTTATCTACCTGTTTCAAGTTTGTTTAGAAACTAGTAAACAATTTTAGTTATTCTGATGCGGAAATCAGGGCTAGGGCATATATTGCCATCCAGCGGACATTAGGTGACACTGGTTATGTTAGTAGGGGGTCAAGAGCTGTACAGGTTACAATCCAGGGAAATATTTACATCAACTGGTACACTAAAGAATCTTCTTTCAGACATGGTGTTTATTTATTCTTTGGAATGTTACACGCAGTGAGCAGATGCGCATAAATGAAGCCTATATTCTCAACACGATAACCCCTCAAGGAATAAGGCTCAAAATATGTTTCAAATGCAGTATTTTCAACGAAATTTGGCGTATCCTGACTAATCTAGGATAACAACATTCGTGCAATAAGTGTTAAGCACTTTCACAGGCGATTTGCAGCAGTTGTCTAAAGTTTTCTGAAACTGACGTCAACACCCATCAGATTTTAACCCCAAAATACAAAAGGGCCAATTTTACAGAAACCGATTAATTTTTCAAACCTAAAAATATGCCACCTACTAATCATTCCATCCCGGTGTACAAAAAAGCTATAGGTCTATAAATCTATTATATTTAATGTTTCCACTTTTGCCTAGTCGTGCAGTCACTCTTATTTTTATCTACAGGCCTTCAAAGGTGAGGAAGAAAATGACAAGTTTTTGCATTCCAAAACAGGCAATTTCCCAATACCAAAAAACACGCAGATTGTGAGGAAGAAGGGACATGAAACACATAATGTGCAGTGATACATGTCTACTTCCAAGTAAAATTGATAAAATAATTTCGCTGCATCCATCACGTGACAGCGGAGATAAGGTCAAGGGGTTTACAATTCACGTTGCATCGACAACATGGCGACTTTTGCTGAACTGAAAAGCATGTTCTAGCGTTTACTGTGCATTTGTGAATATATACGTATGAAACATTGCGTTGCTACAAAAATGCAAGCCCTCGGTGTTTTAGCTATAACTGTAAGGATTTTTTTATTTTGAATATGAAGTGACCATTCAATTGACCTTTCACTCTTCTAATAATAATTGAAATTGTTTTGAAATCGTTTTTTCAAGGTATGTGTGTCACAATAGGACACTATTTTCGATATTTTATGCATAAATTGTGTTTTGATTCATGTTTTGTAACTTCATAATTGCTTTCTACTTTAGGTTATACCAAAGCAACAAAATGCGAAAAATCTTCATTTATTTACAGAAATAGGCTACATTTGGATTATGAAGTATGAAGCTTACTCAAATCCTCCTCCCCCACAACTTTATCATGGTACAACGTCGCCATGGCAACACATTAGGCATGTTGACTTTCAAAGCAACACCAATTCTGACCTATTAAGAAACACTAAAACGACCTTCCCATGCAGTTGTCTAGAACAAAATAATGCTCCCTAACCCTAGAAGTTTGGAGGAAAGTTTGAAAACTCCTTTAAAAGTCTGCTAAACGGGCAAGCGTGACCTACACGTCTAGCGAATTATTCGGCAACTGTGAGATAAGACCACTCACTACAGATCATAGTGCCCAATTGGTTAGATAGTAGGTATGAATTTTTAGTTGATCCCTGACTTTATCGTGCAAGTTTGGCGCCAATAGGTGACAGAAAGAGGATTGGTTGAAATCATCAAAGCATAGTTTAGTATCCTTTTAACGTGACTTTGGTTCTGCCTGAATTGCTGAAATTTTCTGAAGTACGTTCTAAGCTTCTTATTGTGGTGAAATGATCATTTTGGTTTGAACATTGATTAGTACTGAGATCAATTCAGATTTATTTTGATAGATGTAATCATTGGCTAACACGAAAACTTAAAAACCGCTGCTCTAATATTTTTAAGGAATGGAATTTTTAACGCTTATGGGAGTGTGACAACAAGTGACAAAACTCGTTTTTATGGAATCAATTAAACATTGAGCCTACTGTAGATATGACAGTACTCAGATTGAAATGACTTTATATTATATTTTATGTTATGATTTTCAAGTAATAAAGTGGACCAGGCCACAACAACAGTTACCCGCTGACGGGATGCACAGGTTAGGCATATGAACATTTTCTTAAATGCTATAACTCAGTGGTGAGACAGCACAGGTTAGAATCATTCGAAAACATGCACCTGCCATCGTTTCCTGTATAGAAACATTTTGACCAAATTTCATGAAATTTCACCGAAGAAATCTAGACACAGAAACATATTTGTAAAAATTAATGAAGTCCCTTTATGGGGTCTACGAGATATCACTGCATACAGCCTGTAGTCAAGAACTGTAGTATTGCCTAATCAAAAGATCACGTATATACTTGGGATACACGAGTAAAGTTGACAATCTCACTCAATGACGCTCACGTTGATAAAAATCTGCACTGCACCAAATCAAATTACATGTTAATAAAATAACGTAAATTTTAACCAATATTTCCCGACTACTGGCGATCTTATGCACCAAACAATAATTGATTTTACCATTCACAACTTCCTCCGATTCTTTGACATAAGTTAGGCTTAAGGAGAAAATGGGCGTTCGCGAGGCCAATATTTACAAAAATTCTTTACTCTGAAAAAAATAACCTGATTACCTAAATGAATATTCAGTTCCAAGTTCACGCATACGCGACAAGATTCCAAGTTTACGCACTGCATTATGTCCTTTCTATCGGCTGTTGCTTGGAAACAAAAAGCCCATTTTCGTTTACTTAGTCAAGCAATAAACTGTTGGAAATATTCTTTGAAATCACCACCACAGTTCAAACTGGGCTTCCAGAGCTCCAAAATCCATGCATAGATAGTCAACTTTTTTAAATTAAAGAATCTTTTACTTACAAAAATCATATGCACCCAATGTCGTAAAACAACCTCGTTTTGGCAAACTGTGTCAAATCCTCTTAAAGGGACATTATTAAAATGAAAGATTTTCTTCAGAGATCAGTCACAGCCTGCATTCGAACCTGCAATTTTCGTGTCGCCGCCAAACGCTCTGTTGGCTGACTTTAAACATTGAACTCTAGCCCTGAAACAGGGTGTTTCAGCGAAAAAGGAGCCCCGGTGTAAAAAGGTATCCTGGAGTCGAAAACACACTCCCGCACCTTCGAATCAACTAACCATTCCGAAAAACAGGAACCCAACCTTTAAAACTGGAGTCCCTGGGACCGTATAGGAAAGCCGGACGTTTTTTTTTTTTGGTTCCCGAGTTTAATGCTCGATCCCCGGGATCTCTGATTTAAAGGTCGGTGTTCCTGCTTTTCGGACTGCTTAGCTTCGGGTTCTGATTTCTATCCCCAGGGTTCCTGTTTCGATGGAACACCCTGTGGAATGCCACCTTCGATCTCGTGCTGCTGAGGTTGCGCCGTGTCACGACGGATACTAATTTGAACATGTTCAAAACTTCCGCAGTGCCACCGTGGGTTGGGCCAATCCACAGTGGGATCGTCGCGACACCGTCACGACCGCCGTGGCACCGTACAAGGATTGCAGCAGCATTTCCATCACCGCCGTGCTTCCGCAGCACAACCGCCGTGCAATCGCCGAAAACATAGACTGGCGATCCCGTGGCGAAAACGTGTGATGGATAAGGGAAAACTATGAAATACTACTGGCTGTGTCACTACGGTGATGGCGGTTTTGATCCAAAACCGTAGTGGCACCGCGCCTCTGATTTCAGTCACGTGACGGGGATATACGCACACTTACAAGTAGTGTCTAAACTTTTCATCTTTAATTGCAGAACAAGTACTTAGAAACCAAATGCCACCAAATTCTCACTGCAAGCTCTCGCGTTTAGTCTCCGGCCTCAAACTCCACTAATATATATGTATATAGGTTGCGTGAAGGAGTTGGCATGATTCCAGGGCTACAGGTGTCTATGCTTCAAAGAAGCATTTTAAACAGAGCGTGGCGAACCTATTTCTTGGGAAAGCTAACGTGAAAGTTATTCACTTTGAGCATTGCAAGGGTTTCTAGAAAAAAATCGTCATTTACTGCTTTGGAAGCACAGACGAAAGAAATAAAAACTCTTTCACCCCAAAACAGTTGTCATGCTCCATGCCTACAATAATACATATGCGCGCATGCGCTGAAAGACATCGGACTGGCTGAGGCTTGAAAGCGCCATTGTTTTCTTTACATCAAAGGTCAAAATTTACTTTTTCCATACTTCTGCCTTTTGCCATTTCAAATAAAGAGGAGTGTGTTGCCGTGTGGGAGAAAAATCGACGAAGTGACGAGCAGTTCACAGATCGTTTATTGAAATTAGAACCTAAAGGAAAATCGTTTTGACGTGAACTGAAATTCAAAATGTTTTCCAACCAATCCGTAAAATGCCTGTTAAATGAGTTCGACTTCTTTTCAGTGGCAGAGAACCGCTATAAACAAAGCAATTTAATCTGTTTTTCACATTCTATGCCACTTTACGTAAATGGCGGTGTATTTTAGGTACACCTGCCTTGATTTCAGCCAACGGTCATGCTGACAACGCCGAGAATTGGAGATTTGTAGTAAAAAGTGACAAAAAGACTATTAATCATCGTTTTATATCTCTGGTCAAAGCTAATAACTTCAAGAAATCTGTCCTGACTGTGTTAAGGTCGTAAAACCGATAATGTTTTTGTATGTCGTTCACTTACGAATTTTCCTTTGAGGTGTACATTCACAGTCGAAGTGCTTTTCGCGCCGCTTTCTGAAGTTGAGCAACTGCTCGCTATCGAGTCTTGGCTGGTCTCGGGGACGCCCAGGGGATGTATTCTTGTGTCTGGAATTAAGAAAATTAAAAAATATTCTTCACAAAATAATAATCCTGCCGAACGATTAATAACTATTTAACATCCGTAAGCATTTCGACGTTTCGATCTATGTGTTTCGCTAAAACATAACTCAAAATTTGAGACGGATCTCTTTATAAGTAGACTGACTGAAGTTTTAAGGCTGAAATTTGATGTGGTAATATTAAAAAATAAGCCGCGTCTGTAGTTAAATTACACACATGGAGTGCGTAGTGTTACTGGTAAATATGGGCACTCTACAAAAAACGGGATTTCAGCTTTTCCGGTCAGAAATCTGCCTCTGCCGTTAATGGTATTGCTTTAAGCTAAAAGTAGATAACTGAGGCAACTGACTTCATTGCAGGGGTTAAAACTTAAGACAGTTTACTTTTTGAAAAAAAAACTGACGTACTAGTCAGTTCTGGCGTGATTGTAAAAAAGGCTGTACGAAGAGTTAATTTTATGAAGCTTCAGTGAAAAATATGATTTTGCTGTCGTTTTGAATTTAAGAATGGAAGCTATCGACTCGTTATAAATGTTCATGCTTTCATTGTTTATATTTTAAGAAATGTGATATTGGTGTCAACATTTAAACGCAAGATATTTAGAAATATGTTGCTATTTCTGAAAGCGCGCATTTTCATCAACTCTGGGTTTCAAATTGGTAATTATCATTTCGCATAGTGTAATATGAAAATGCGAAAAATAACAGCATGCAATAGTAACATAAAAAGACACTGAATCAGAAAGGTTATAGAAATGACTACGCCATTTTGGGAAATAACTTCTGAATGATTCAAAAGATTTCGACGCTATGATGACAAAGGTTTTAGAAAATATGGAACTCTCACACTTGCTGTGGGTAATTTAGTCAGACATTCATACAAAATTTTACATATAAAATTAGAAATCAGAAAGTTAAAATTAGTGATGCAAATACATGTAGTATCTCATAACTTAAACAAGATACATTGGAACACGTTTTTACGGTTCTTATGTTACTGAAGGATTTGGACGTTGGAAAATAGTAATATTCATTTCAAAGAGATAATTTTATTTAGAACACCTGTTACATAGTTGAAGACATTCGAGTACGAAACAGGACACAGTTGGACTGAAAAATGAAACACTATTTCGTTAGCTTCGGCATTACATCGAAAAAACGACGAAGCCTGTTGGGATGCAAAATATTTCAAACCACAGAAGCATACACAGTATAGAAAGCATAGGAAGCCCTCGACGCTATGAAAATCGGCAGGTCGTCATATGCGACCGGGCCAAATTCCTCGGTTTTGTTGTGGATATCAGTTCGCATTGGAAAGTTCTAGCGCACAAAATCATCTAGATAGATGCCTAAATTTGACAGCAAAGCAACGCCGAGAGGTGAGAATTTTCTACGAAGAGCGGCTGGCCGAGGGAAACAAAACCTGCAGTTTAGATTTTATTTTTGGTCCGACGAAGAAGTATGTGTCCGAAAACAGCCAGAAATGCCCCCACGACATTTCTGATCGAATTAGAAATCGTGAGTGTCGGAACTTCCGCGCGCCCTGTCAGCGGTTTTCATTCGCAGTTGATCTGTTTTTTTAATGTTTATTACGAAATCTTCAGAATACAATGAATATACATAACCCAGAAAGCGCCAATAGGCATTAGATCTGGGTAAAAAAATACAAAGAAGTCTATATACAATGATTATATACGAATACATAAATAAAAAATAAAATAAACTGGTGTTAAGAATACAATGATATATGACAACGAATGAAAATAATTCATTTTCATACAGATGTATAAAATTCTATCTACTCACACAAAGAGATTTAATGTTATAAAAAATTCTGATACTATTTCAAATAAAACCTTATTTTCGTTTGAGTTAAGTTCTTGACATCCATATAGAAAGACATTAATTTTGTTGTACAATTGCGGAATTTCAGAATATTTTTTATAAACATTGGCGTATTGTTCGAGTGCCTGGAAGAGCTGTACCCTCTCCTCCTTGCATACCTCACAAGCAAAGAAAACATGAGGATATGTCTGGGTATCTCCACAGGAACACAGAGGCGAAATATTATTAAAATTATGTCTAAATTTCTCGTTGTTTAGGAATAGACCACATCTTGATCTGTATAGGGTTGCGGGGAAGTTGGAATGATGTCAATGGGACTGGCAACTCTGGAGTAGTAGTATGCATTTTAAAGTTATTTTTGAGAGTGACGATTGAAGTGCTTTCTTTCATTTTGAATGGTAAGGAATTCCAGTTATCAATACAAGTTAATATCGTTGATCTTCTGAAGGCTTGGCTGATGGAGGCTGGAATAGTATACATATTGCTTTGCCGGAGTCCTGGTCTCGTGCTTGGTGTTTTGTAGGAGAGGATTTTGTTAGAGTAATTGTTTATGTTGGTTAAGACTTTGAATGTATACGTGGACAGGTGGAGTTTACGACGGGTTGCTAGTTTGCTCCAGTGAAGACTATTTAGAACCTTGATTGTGTTGGACCCTTTGTATGCCCCGGTTATGGCTAAAGCTGCTTGGTATTGTAGTCTTTCTAATTGAAGAAGTATGCTAGCGTTTACCGATTGGTAGATTATGTCACAGTAATCTAGATGTGGAAGTACAAAAGACTTGAACAGAGTTTCAAGATGCATGGAGTTGAGATGACGAGAGATAATTCTAATTGGATTAATTAATTTTTGTACTTTTAGAACGAGTTCGCGACAATGAGGAGTAAATGTAAGCTTATGGTCGAGTAGCAAGCCAAGATGTTTGTGCGTGAACTTATTGGGGATATCTTCCCCATTGAGTGATAATTCCAGTGTTGGATTTGTTTGGAAATGAGTTTTATTAGACTTAGAAAATATAAGATCAACACTTTTTTCAGGTTTAAATTTCATCTTCCATTTGTGAAACCAGTCATAGAGTTTGTTAAGGTCAGTTTGCAACTGTAAGGAGTCATGGGGATGCTCTTTTGAGAATGGGTGGAAAATTGCAGTGTCATCAGCAATTGATCTGTCGACAATAATTTGTCCGATTCTGTCAGTATATTTTAGAAATAGTGCGGTTCACGCGAGTTGCCTCCATTGTTGTCGGGATGTGGACGGAAATGTACGAATTCCCCAAGTCGCGCATTAGTTGGAATTCCCAAGCGACTAATATGCGTTGGTCCAGAATCTCAACTCGCATATCCAAATTTCAGGTCTCCAAATGCTGTATTTGAATTGGTTATTCCCTTGTAGACATTTGCCTTCAAAGGTCGTCTTGCCTCGTCTCCTCTTATGGTCTTTTTATAGAATTCGCTTTGTAAAAATACGTAGATCTGAGTATTGTTCAAAGTTGCCGGCCGTTTGGCTCGAAACTATATGATGAGGCACCAAGAGACCAACGAAACGTTCATAGTTTTTGATTTCGACTTCAATGATAAGCTATATTTCTTCCGTATCATATTGTCATTTTTTCATTCCGAATGTGTTTCCTTGGCGTCTGCAAAAAGCTGACGACCATATATTTTTCTGTTCATTGATAATACAGATACCCAAAGCTCTCTTCTTTTTAAGTCAATGTTTAATTATCATACAGGCTGGGGGTTATAGCTCCCCACTCATTTTATTCTGTGTTGCGCAGCCCATGTTAGCATGGACGGTGCACCTTAGGTGCTGCAGGGCTATAGTCCCGAACCACACTTATTTCAGTGCTGCGCCGCCCATGATTATGTTAGTTATTTGTTGATGTTGTTATTAATTGTTCATCTCGAAATATTTCTTGAAATGCTAAGTCATCACTTGTAATCATATCTCGCCAAGTCTTGAATTTTGCATGTTGATGTTATGTTTTTCTTTTCACTGGCATTTCAGAGGTAAACTGGTTTCACTTTGGTTATGCCAGACCGCTTTTTCCAAAGAGAACAAAACTCAAAATGATACCAGATGAGTAAATTCGTGGGAAACAGTCGGCCATTTTTGAAAAAAGGTGGCGGACATTGCCGTGAAGATAGTGTTGAGTTCTTAAATTAAGTAGGTTGTTTTGTAAGACACACCTTTTCTCCCGCAAAGAGATCGCAACTTGTTGGTGATGTATCTCTTTGCTCGTCTCAAAAATGATGGTCTTCTTGACGATCCCGCCTCCTCAACATCCCCGTTGACGTCCCCGACCTTCTTCTTGCAGGGTAAGCAAGGCATCTTATGATGTATTAGTGACATCATGCAATTTGATGACGAAGTCAACTTATTGTTAATAGCAGTTGGTAAATCATTCGCTAGGTAGCGCCACCGGTCATACAAAGCAGTATGGGTAAAGCGACAGCATAATGTACGTGGTACACGATGCCATGGCTATTGCAAAGGTTAGGGTATTCTCGGGCTTAAACATTATTTCAAGATCTACGGGTGCCATTTAGCGCACATAAAAAGCAAAAATTAGTTGAAGGTTGGTTCGAAAGTTCGAAGGGCTGAGAGTCCGTGTGAAATTCTCCCATAAAGGTACTTTGCTGTGGAACTCATTGCCATCCGTAATGAGACAATGTACTGCCTTAAATGAATTTGCCACTCTTGCTCATGATTTTTTCTCCGAGATCTGCTCTTGTGAAAACTGATATGGATGCCTACACGCTCCGTAACATGTATGTGTACTTATGTATTTATATTTACGTTTACGTTCTGTATATTCTCCGTACTGTAGAATTAGCTAGTGTTTTAGTTCCGTGTTTCTTCATTTTGTAGATTTTAAATTTGTCGGATAATTTGTCGTATATTACAACACAAACCATATACTTTTTGCCAAATATTGTACCAAATTCATTGTAATAAAATTAACGACTTAACCAAAACAACTTAAAATAACCTACCGATTGTTTGCCGTCTACATCGAAATAAAACTTTTAGCGTTTCATTACGCACGACGTCGAAATCGTGAGACGACGTGCAGATATGACTCGAATTTAAACCTCGACATCCCGGCTTCTCGCTACTTGCAAAGAGTATCCTACTCGACACTATTACATAACGTACCAATACTCACAAATGACTGAACATGCTCATGGCATAAATGCAACTCAGTTCACGTTATAACAATTAAAATCTTAAGAGTAAAATTAACAAGTGCTCGAAACTTCAAGTTAATCAGCTCTGGAATATGCCCTACTTTACTATAAAACCTAACTTCATTCACCGTTATCGGTTTCATCGATACACCTTCACTGTATACTATCTTCAACTTATTATTAGTCCATTTCCAACAATGTGCATAACTTCGTGAAAAGACGTTTATGTGTTGTGTTCCGTGATTTTACACTTGCCACCCTAAAAAGACCCTTTTCGTCCATGCTACAGATACTGTCAGCAACCAGTGGCGGATCTACGTTTTCAGTGAGAGGGGGGTTTAAGATTCCCGCAAAGGTCGAGTCCGAGGCCCGTGGCGCCGAGCCGGGGAAGGTCGAGGGGGGTTTCCCTCCACCCGTACGTGTGAGACATTTTTTTGTTTTTGTAGCCAAACAGAGAAATTTTCATGCATCCTGGTAAGTTTCTGGCACTTAACATGTCTCTGGAGTTTTTCTTAAGATAATTTAAAACCCTTCTCGATTTCAAGTTTGTCACATGAACTTGGCTCAAAACTTTCGTGAAACCATATTGTGCACATTTGGGTATGAGTCACGCCACCAGCAAAAAGTTTTGTTTGAACATCTGCTTACACACACCTATTTTAGCATACGAAAAGTTCATGCGTATACGAAAAAGTGTGGTGTGTATACATGGGTTCAGGCAACTACCAAATATTCAAGAGCATAAGGAGCATCGACGGGGCGTAAACACTTGAATATCAGATGATCGCATAACAGGAGCCTCAAGTTGTTTAAGAACGAAGACCGGAGTCCGGAAATAAACATGTGTTCTGTCTCGTTACGAGAAAAACCGGCGAACGATGGTGCTCTCAGCTCATAGTCTATTATTAAAAGCGACAGTAAACAATTAAGTATCACTTTATTAAACTGAATCGCGTTGACAACAATTGAAAAATGTCAAATGTATCAGAAAGCAAATCATCTGAAAACAGTTTCACGAAACCAAAACGTTCTGTACATCTTGGTGAAAAGATATACAGGACCAGTTCGCAGAGGGACCACTAGATGTACACTGAGAGTACACAAAAAGGCTGGCCTGGTCCGTCACGAGACCAAAAGTACACCTGTGCTTATTATCCCTATAAAAATAGTCGATCTGCCGCGGGACCAAACACTAATGGCTGAGATAAATAGTTTTAGAAAGCACACTTTGGTAAAAAACGTCACAAGACTTCACAAATCAAGCTGGCCTGGTCCGTCGCGAGACCTAAAGTGTACAATGCAAAAAGTTTTGAATTGAACACTTTTCTTTAGACACTTTTTAATCCCCAACTAGTGGTTACTCATACGTGTGTATTTTACACATCTGGTGGTCAACTGCTGCGAGAACGGTTATCTAGGAAGGGTTTTCGCACCGCTCTGTAGTACTCACTGGAAGAAATAAGAATTGAGAACAAATTTAACAACGCACTATGTGAAATAGATTTTGGATATGAAGCAGATAGAGCCTAGTGGTAATACAAACCAGAATCAGTTTCTGTGCGCTCGTAGACCCTTTGCTGTACTTGGGAAATTTGGCATGTCCAAAAATAATTTCTATTTCGTTTTCATTGTACACAAGCATAAAAAACCAACATTATATACAAACTGCGTAGAATTATTACCTGGGTGTTTTTCCATGAACGTTAGTCCTATCCTTCTGTTGTCTAGACTGCCGAGGAATCTGTATATCGGATCCAATGGTTTGCTCGTCTTGGAACCATTCTATCCAGACATCTTCGATGTTTGTTCCCAGCGCTTGCACTTCGTCAACTGCTGTGTCAACGGGCTTATAAGCCTCTACAATGTCAGCATCATCTCGTTTCGCAGCTCAGTTGTCACTAAGCGCCCTGAAGTTGCCAAATCCACTCAAAAGATTTACATGCGCAACTAAATTTGATCCGTTCATCATGGACTACTTCAAACCTTGACGATGCATCCCAGGACCAATTTGCATCTCTTGCAATTTTCGAAATAAACGTCCCAATGTCTGAACGCTTGAAAACCGAAGTACTCACATCAAAGTAAATGCCCATGGGCATGGACGTTTCATCGGGTGGGCCTTTCTGCGTAAATGCCCCGGCAGTATACAAGACGGCAGTGGTGCTTATTGCAGGTAGAAAGAAGGTAGGTGAGTTGAGGTCGGAACTAGGTTTCCTCAGGAGGCCTATATCAACATCGCACGAGTCCCGAAAGACTTTGTTGTGAAAGCGCAGCCTCCCCGCAATTTCTGGTACTGTAAACTGTTCGCGAAGTGCGTCACTTTGTCAATGTGAGTGCCCTCTTGGTCATTCCTTGTATAGACATAACTTGTTAGAGTGGATCTTAAAACGGACTCGCTACCAGACCACGGCGCCCGCCACAATAGCAACTCTTTGATTTTTTTTTCAAAAATATTACATGTACATGTACACTGTATGAAATTGCGCAAGACAACTTTACTATAGGCCTACACCAGTCAAATTCGAGTTACAAACGTGTGGAGTGTAATAGCATGACACGGCATGACAGATGTGATAAAAATGTTGCACGTCAATTTCCCTGAAATCAGGGTTGCGGCACCACAGTATTTTCCCTAATCAAATCGAAAACACATCTTAGTTACCTAACAAATCAGCCGGTATAGTGCTGCTCTTTAAGTTCAGCGGTGGATCCATCTAAAATGCTTGGCTACTTCAAAAGTGTCGACGGAAGTGCGCGCACAATTGATCTCCGCGTGTTTTCAGTTGCCGACGGAGCCACGAAGACTCGAAATGCGTCGATTTTCATAACAGCAATTCATAATGCAAACAAAATATACTATTTTCAGAGTGAACCACCCCCCCCCCCTTCAATTTTNGCTCACTAAGCCGCTGGTGGGGGGGAGTTAAACACCCTGAAACCCCCCGTAGATCCGCCACTGCTTATCTCCAATAACTGGAACAGACACCGGCCCAAACCTCTACCTGCCTTTCGAATGTGTTACGCCTTGAACTCATGTCTCTGTTTTCAAATTGGAAGTAAAAACAACGTACTATTACTCACCTTCCTCATATGCTGGCTTCGCCTCTCGCCGCCGCTGGTTTCCAGTCGATCCCTTTCCGGTCGTTCTCGATCGCGGGTTGAACATATATTTGGGCAATCAGGTGAAATTTTTTGTTCAGTGTAAAAATTTTTTGTAATTATGGGCCTTATAGTCACGCACTTTCTTCTTTACCATAACTTGTGTCAAAGAATCGGAAGAATTTGTGACTACTGTCGGCGGCTTAAAACAATAATCTGGTGAATAAGATCGCTTATAGCCTGAAAAAAGATTAGTTGAATGTTACGTTATTTTAATAACATATAATTTGGTTTAGTGCAGTGAAAATTTTTATCCACGTGAACGTGATTATTTGAGTGAAGTCAAGAAATTTCTTCATGTATTCCAAGTCTCGCCAAGCACGGCAGGATTCCAAGCAGAGACTCGGTTGCGTGTGTCGTAAGGTGGCGCCAGTTTCAGAAAAGCGCGATTGTTCACAGGGGTCTCTGTAATGTGAATTTATCCATGGACCGATTTATGTTCTGTTGGGCCTTCCTTACGCTTAGTGTTAGGGCGTACAGTACATGATGACCTGATGTTGTCTTTAATTGTACACTTGCCCTCTCTCAGATGGGTATTGCCCATCGGATTTATCCTAGGATCCGCACCAAATTTGTTTGGTTTGTTTTTATGCCTAAAAATTCTGAGTATTCCTTTGCCCCGGCGAGTGTTTGAATGGGGTGACGAGTGGGTGTACGCTGTGTACCAACGCATTATTCTCTTCACCGCCGAGAACTATGGTCGATGTCAGGTGGGTGGCACTGACTGGTCGGATATACACTCGCAGGTCCCTGATAAAGGGTCCCAGTTTCATGCATTATTATTAAATAACGGACCCGTTATTCAGTGATTATTTCGATATCAACTGTAGCCAGTTAGGCTACAGCCAGGTGTGTTCTGTTGGCTCAACATACAACCATCCTATACCTGGCCTCAGGGCAGAATTCTATAAATATTCTATTTTGATACTTATCTACATCCAGCTATTCTGTACCTGAGTTTTGATGCAGAGTTGCATAAATATGTCTGAAAGCTAAATGACCAACCTGGTCGAGTGGTCAAGATGGGAGATTTCATTGGTCACCTCCTGTCTTATGCAGTAGCCTAGCATGATATTTTTTATTCAAATGATGTAGATGGGGTGTCTTGTTCAATGGAGATTTTTTGATTAAGCAACTTTTCCAACTATTTCTTTATGTTGTTGAACTACATAAAAGGCTTGGATGTAGCATTTTATCAATTTGACATGTTTGACGATTCGACTTATGACTGCCTAGTACATAACTCAACAAATCACCCGATTTAACCTGGGAGTCCTAGATTTAACAAACCTCTAAAGATACACGCATGTCAGACACTGGCGAAAATGATTGCTCAAATATGTGAGTGACAGCGCATTCTAGAGTCGTATTTCCAAATTCTCACTCGTCGTCAAAAGTGACGAGTAAAAAAATGACGAACGTCTGTTGAATATGAGTCGGGTTGATATCAAACTCGAATTTTACTTTCTCCGCTCGTATCTTCAAGCGTTTACACACTTATGTCGAGCCATGTGTATACTTTGTTCTGATTGTGATGAAAAATCATTGCAGCTGGTGCTCTATGGCGATGCCAAGGACGTTTTAAAGGCGAAAGAAAATGTAATAATAATGTGCAACCATCAGTCAGAGTGTAAGTAAGAAGGTGGTAAAAATTTGTCAATTTGGGACAAAGATAGTTGTCAAAATTGTCATATTTCTATTTTTCAGAGGCTTTCCACACATTCTTGCAAATGTTGAAAACTTTTCAAAATGTTTTTGCAGTAAATAACTATATCATACAAGCCATCCAAAAAGCAAAGTACATTTTTTTGAAATCTTATTTTTGTTGAGAAATTCGACGAAATGGAATAACACCTTTCTGTGTCTCAAACTGAAGAATTTTTATTGTAAATGTTGGCATCAGCTGATAATGACAGAAGTTGGTAATTTTCAATTAGTTCCATCAGTTTGACCCTATTAAAACAAGAAGTCTTGAGGAAACACAAACGACTATAGACACATTATTCGGAACACTAGACTAGTGCATGCCAACTGAATAACTACACCCCTCTGGCAGTACCCCCTTCTGGCTTTACCACCACCCATCTGGCACCACACCCCTCTGGCACCACACCCCTCTGGCACTACACCCCTCTGGCAGTACCCCCCTCTGGCTTTAACCCCTCCCCTCTGGCACTACACCCTCTTACACTACAAACCTCTGTCACTACACCTCTCTGACACCACACCCCTCTGGCACTACACCCCTCTGGCAGTACCCCCCTCTGGCTTTAACCCCTCCGCACTGACACTACACTCCTCTGACACTACATCTCTCTGGCACTACACCTCTCTGACACCACACCCCTCTGTCACTACAGCCCTCTGACACCACACCCCTCTGACACCACACCCCTCTGCCACCGAACCCCTCTGCCACCGCACCCCTGTGGCACCACACCCCTCTGGCACCACACCTCTCTGGCACCACACCCCTCTGGCACCACATCCCTCTGGCACTGCACCCCTCTGACACCAGACTCTCTGGCACTACCTCTGGCACTACACCTCTCTGGTACTAATACAATTAGATGTAAAGGGTAATTTTTATGATACAAGACTGTTCACTGTTCGAGTATAATTTCTGTTTTTAGTTGACTGGATCATTATAAACATGTTAGCTGCCAGGCAGGGATCCCTTGGTCATGTTCGCTTCACTCTCAAGGATGGACTACGCTTCCTACCAATGTTTGGGTACTATTTTCGTCAGGTGAGTTCTGACATTTATTTAGCGATGACCATAGTTTCCTTGTCCTGTCAAACATTACTACAGTTTTGTGTATTGATTCAAAGTCTGTGTTTCTATTGACGTCGTTTTACAATGAGTGACGTGAAATTAATGTATGGATTTAACTTGTTAAAGTAACTTCTTATAATTAAACTGGCTTGCTATCAGCAAACTCCCTGTGTCTTTACAGTAAATACACTTCACCTGTTTGGACTCTTCTTTAACTGCAGTGTCGAGAGATGCAATCCCGGGTATTTGAATTACTTGAATGTTCTCAGAAGTTGTGTGGCATCTTGCAAATTTACAACTACAGTATGTCCTTTAAATGGACAATACTCAAGAGATAATGTGTTTACATTTTGAGAACCAGCTTCATGTACATTATTCAATGGTACTAGTACTGAAAATGTGCACACATTTATCAGGCTATTAGCTTTAAATTTTCTGTTGCCTTATAGATGTTTTGGTATATTTTTTGGGAAAAGATTTTTGGTTTGATAGCAATTTACTCAAAGTTTTCCCTATGGAAATTGCTAGCCTAGTGTCACATCACTTTTGTTACTGGGTGTTTCTGATTTTCTCAGAATCGACAATTTCCTCGAGTTGCTTTTAGTAACCGAAAAATCACACTAATCTTGTACTGTAGGTTCTTTGGAAACTTGATTTTGCTGTTGTGTTGACTCAAACTTTTTGAAATGACTTAGTAACGCATTCATGAAGGTTGATTACTTTGTTGTATGTATGTACAGCTTTTTCGTCAAGATTTAGCACTCATTGGATTTCTACTGAAAATGTTAGATTAATTTTTCAGTAAGATTTGCCAATCGACAACCATTTCAGTAGCAAGTTGGGCAAACAGAAGCAGAACTATATTTCGAGTGATGACTGGAAATGCAGAAATATTCACCACAAGCTAGAAATACCAACTCCATCTATCAAGCTAACAAATTTGTATTCCTTTTCAGTAGATTTCAGCTCCTTGCTTCCAAAAAATACAGTAAGAGCTCAATGCCCACCACTGTGTACAGAGTATGTCTATCTTTCAGCATAGTTGTATATACATTAACAAGACAGGCAAGTTTAATGAGTCAAGATGTGCACAGCAGCTACAGGAGTTGGTTACATATTCAACACCGGTAAGTTAAGCATCAAGTATACTTTTCACAATATTGCGTCAGTTTAGAATTCAGGTATGTTGGACAATGATTGGAAATTAAACTTTTTTAAGGAATGGCTGGCTACATGTCGGGTATGTAGGAAAGTAATCAATTGCAAGATTGGAACTCACCCAAATGTGGCCACATGTTCGTGTCCTCACTTCTTGACTAAATGCCCCACCCAAAAAGATATTTTAAGAAATTTCAATATTAAGCAAGCGTGTATTCTATTTAGCTCCCACCCCTGGTTTTGTCAGTGGTATCATAATGTAGGATACCTGCCTATTTACATCAATAAGTAGTAATATAGCTGTTTTTGCCGTTTTGTTGCTTACAAAAGAAAATCTAGGTAGGTCTTTTACTCTCTTAAAATTAATTTTGTAACATACCTTACCGTGATAGGATTCTATATTTATTACCAAACAAGAACATCAAAACCATCAGCGACTCAACCCTAAAATTACATGTGATTGGAGTTGGTAGCAGAAATACAATTCTGTTACAGTAAAGAATATTATGAGAGTGATTTTATCAGGTTAAAAGGCCAAATTCGATTTTTGTTTTGTTATTAAACAAACTAAACAGGCCGAAACAGCTTTGTGATTTTCAGGGTCCAAAGGCATCACAAGACGTCAATACGTCAAAGGTATCCTTCAAGAAATCTATTTTTTGGCTTAAGAGTTAATTCTTCAATTATTTCATATATACCAATACTTACCAAATTATTGTATTTCATATACCAATACTTACCAAATTATTGTATTTCATATACCAATACTTACCAACTTATTGTATTTCATATACCAATACTTACCAAATTATTGTATTCCTGTTCCAAGTATTGTGTTTTGTTCTTCTTTCAGATATGGCTGGTTGTCTTTCCTGAGGGTTCACGATTTTCTAGTAGCAGAGTTTCGTTGCTAGAAAAAAGTAAAAAGTTTGCCGTAAGTCAAGGTAGATCAGTCTTTATGTTATAGTTCTCGTTGATGGCTATTTTATTAAGACCATTACAAAGATTTGTTGGTCTATAAAGTAATAGGTCCTTATGGTAAAAATTCTTCAATTTGAGAAAGACAATATTTGCTAGAATTGCCATATTTCAGTTTTTGAGTGGCTTACCACATTATTGCAAAAGTTTAATTTTTGCCAATTGTTGTTTGATGATAGCTACACCATACAAACTATTAAAATTTCTCGAAAAGTCAGTTTGTGTCTTGAATTGAAGGATTTTTACTGTAAAACTTGCATAAGTCTGATCCAGCCGGAACAAGAGCTTTCATCTGAATAATTAGTGAAAATAAGACTTATCCGAGGGACTGGAAATCGCAGAACTTTGTCTGAGTGGAGAGAAAGTGTGACCCATGCATGAGTTTTTGATCATTCACAGCCTATAACTAAACATTTTGAATCTCCATGGGAACCTGAGCTGGTACATGCACTGCCCTAGTTATGAGTACCTTTGCTTGGGCAGAAAATAATGGTGCCCCGTAACTGTCTAACACAGTTCGTGCCACAGTACAGTGAAGTCGACAGACTATCACATGGTGCCCCGTAACTGTCTCAAACAGTACATGCCACAGCACAGTGGAGTCGACCGACTGTCACACTGTATAACAGAATGCCCCAGTTATTGTCATGAGATGTCAACAAATGAATTGTATCCTATTTAGCCCAAGCCTCACAATGTAATGATTTATTATCATATTCTCAGATATTCTCTCTAAAAAATACTAATTCTCGCGTAACTTTTTTCTATCAAAAAACAAACCCAATTAATGTTGAATTCAATTACCATATCGGAATGTGGTGCCTGTGCTCCACTATGCTTGCTTTCAGTAGACAGTATACTCATATATCTGCAGGTCTGCCTGTACTTCATCAAGTGCTATCACCCAGGTCCAAGATGCTAAATGTATGTGTAAACAATCTACGCAATTATGCAAGCGCTGTGTATGATGTCACCACCGCTTACTCCGATACTCTTGATGTTTGCACAGGACAGCGATTACGTGCACCAGGCTTGAGTGGTGAGTGCTTTGGTTGATGGTAGCAGTTTACTACAGTGTCATCACTTACAAACGTGTTGGCCCATCATGCTCAATTCTGAAACCCCACGTTTAATTTTGACCACACCCAAATTTTTAGCCCCCATGCTCAATTTGTGAATGATTGTCATATCAGTTATACATGGCTTTTATATGGTCTCAACCTGTAAATCAGCGTCACATTCCAGTGTCACATTCTTCGGTATAGTGCACAGTGCAGTCTGTATTTTTCCATGATTGTTATCACAAACTATAATCTATTAATTATTCACAAAAAAGTAAATCAACAATACACAACATGCTGGTCTCCCCTTCTGGATTGAGCTTTGCAATGTGAACGACAGCATTCCATTCCATCGTCCCCAATATGCCTAATTTTATTCTTGCCGTAATCACTGATCTTTGTACTCAAAACTCTAGTCAAAAACTGACCAATTGCATGGCACGCTTTGTGTTAACTTTTGAATCGCATGGCTTGATTGGCTAACAGTTGGAGTCCTGTCTTAATTTAAAGATTAGATTCTGGGCCCTTGACAGTTACCATGACATGCCCCAGACTTAGGCTGTAAGTTCTGTGTATGGTGTGATGATGTCACTTCCCCTTACCTCAGACAGTCTTCATATTTACACGATCACGTGTACCAAGCTTAAGTGGTAAGTTCTGAGTATTGTGCGTCTACTAAATACTGGCACTGGACAGTGGTAAGACCTACCTTATGCACCAATGAAGGTTTAGTGTAAATGGTGAGAGAGATGCCACCGCAGTTTATTCAAAAAAAGTAAAATGTCATGTACCAGGTTTAAGTGGTAAGTTCTGGGTATTATGTGATTGTAGTGTACTCCAACACTCAAACTACCAGCACTGGGCAATGAACACACACAAACCTGGGTTAAGTTTGAAGTGGCATGAATGATGTGACCGCAGTTTTCTCTCCCACTGTTAAGACAGGTTCTTGACGACTTGGGGTCTGTTTTATGAAAAGTGACTTGTCTTAAAAGACTCGATTCAGAAATTTTGTCTTACGCTCCACACAACTATTTTAGAAAATTATTGAATTGCATTTGAGCAAAAGTGCAGTCTCTTGAAATATACACATAAGTTACTGTGAACATGTCCTTAAAGCATTTCTACATTGTGATGCGCTCAATTAAGCTAAATCTTCATTCAGTAATTGTCAAGTGGAGAAGGAACCATTACAGTGTTTCCCGTTGACCCTAACTTGTTTGGTCGGATAGCAAATGAACAAGTTGGCTGGGTGACTAGTGTAGCCAGTATCTTACACGATTGATTAACTCCACTTTGGTATTGATGGTTGGAGGGCCAGATCACTATGTTCTATAATTGCCCTAATCCTCTAGCCTGAGTGGGCTGTCCTGTTAAAAATAATTTTAAAATATATGTTATAAGCTTAAACCAATAAGAATTCTAAATTCTTCGTTAAAAGCTGATTCTGTTTAGTGTTTGAATCACCAAAATCGCCCAACTACAACCAAAGTTAACAGAACAGGTTAGTATATTCTGTGCAAACATATTACAGTTTCAGCAACTCTTTGAAGTATGGTAGATAATCGTCCAGCATGTTGTCATACCAGGCAATCTACTGACCTCAGCAGTTAGTAAAAGAGCCAGATATTATCAGACATTCACAACAACTGTAAGTCATGTAGACATTGAAAGGGAGAAGTCCTTAACTACCAAATTTCTGTCTTAAGTCACTTTTCACGATCCAGATCATTGGACACAAGGTAGTGACCATATGCATCAGTTGTAAGTGTTGAGAATTGTGAATAGCAGTTTACTCCAAACAAGCATTTTGTAAAAGTTTGAAATACCAAATAGGTAAATAAAACAACAAGAATGGATCAACTGAAGTTTTCGGATATAATAACGTACTTCGTCAACAGAAACAGAAATAAAGTTAAATCAAACACTATATGACAATTGACATTTAAGATGTGGCGTAATGAATATGATACATTGTTGCAGAAATAATTAAATGATATGATTTTATGAAGTTTTTATGTTTAATCCATGAGGTTCTAGAGTATTGAGCTTGTCTATCCAAAATTGTTCTCTTTTGAGTCAATGAGGGGTACTGGGGTGTTGGAGTTTTTCTATTATTTCTGTACAGATGATGTTGACGAAGGACGTTATTGTATCTGAAAATTTCAGTTAATCCATTCTTGTTGTTTTATTTACCTTTATATATTCTACATTTCATGAAACAATAGTATCCTTGGGAGGATCTGGATCACCTTATTTAGTTTCAGATTCATTTTCTACATGAAAGTTTAAGAATGTGCAGCTCTTGAAAATGGAAAAATGACAATTTTAGCCATTTTTACCCAAATTGAAATTAGGTGGTAAGTGCCTAAATGATGTTTACTCCAACATATAGGAACATTCCAGCACCTGTAGCTAGGTTTCAGGAGTATTTTTACATTCTGTGGTTGTAGTTATTATTATTATCTTGGTTATTGCATCTATAACTAACTTGTCTTTGTTGACAGACGTTGCCATGGGTTCTTGTCCAGAGATTCACGTGCATATCAAGCGTATTGCCATGTCAGAGATACCCCAAGATCAGAGTGAGCTCCAGCAGTGGCTTCATCAGAGATATGTTGAGAAGGACAGGTATGACTTGTTACAAAACTATTTTCAATTGTGAGGAACCCCGCCCCTTATCGGCCAGTATGTAAGTTTCGTTTGTGCGGCAGTGAATTGAGTTTATCCAGTGCGTGACTCGTGTTTATATGTGGAGGAGCTATTTTTATGAGTGTGACAGCTGTGTTATGCAGGTATCCTGAGTCTAGCATAGTTGAACAATATTATCAATACCCATGACACATTATTTTTTTTATTACACAACATTCAACTGTTAGCACACAGTTTGGCAGAAAAGGGCAATTATGTTTTGTCAAATTCAACGTGGCACAAAACAGATATCGGCACAAGTCTTCTTCATTATTAGCCTGGTTTGTATTGCATGGATGTCTTTACAGTGATTTGTGTTATTTTGTATTTGTGGGAAAGTAAACAGCCTTTGATAAGTGACAATTTTTGCACTGTTTTCCATGAAATTACCCTGAAGTGGTATCATAATCACTTGTCTTTGGTTTTAATCTTGTGAGTTGTTATAACTGTATTTTTCAAAAGATTCAACTTGTCTTTCATTAGGTTGTTGCAGAAATTTTACTCTTCTGACCCAAATCAACAGGGTAGATTCGAAGGTGAGGGTCAAAAGTCACGGATAAACTTGATGGAGACCTTGCCTGCAGTTGTCTTCTTTAGTGCTCTGGCGGTACCAATGTTGTTCACAGAGACTGGCAGGAAAGTTTACATCAGAACTTGTCTGTATGGGACATTGTTCGGATTATTGTGGATGACAGTTAAGCGTTGATGGACCTGTCACTGAGTGATTATCAGTTTTCAGGTCAACTCAGTGAATGTTTTTGATTTTCTGCCTGTGTGGGCTCATGCTTAGAACAAGGGTGTCCGGACCACTGTGATCAACCACTAATGGTCATGAAACAGTGGAAGTGTGATACAGTGAACCCCCTGTGTACCTTTCCATAACATTGGTTGTAACTGATGTTTGACGTAACAAAGTTATTTTTTACACTATTTGGTTTGGGACTTGTGGAATGGAGCCTCATAAGCAAGGGAATGTTATAAACTAGGTTTGTTGTAACACAGGTCGACTATTCATTTTAGTGGCGTGAGAACAAGATCTTAAGTGTCTGATGGAGCGTACCGTCCAAGTTCTTAGCACTGATCGACCTTATTTAAGCAAATTTTCTCATATCCTTGTATTAGTATCATGCTCCCAGTATCTTGAATACACAATTATGAATGGCACGGTTAATGCACAAGTAAACCAGTCATCCGTCACAATACCAAATTTAGATTGCTTACTGTTATGAAATTGATCTTTAATAATTATTCCTTTGTTAAAATAGATGCGATTTCTGCTCTTGAAAAGAAGTGACTGTTGGTTGTTGCTCAAGTCCAGTCTCTGTCGCAGCTAGGCGTGTTCTCAAGCAGTAACTAACTGTTGCACATTAAATGCATTAATTATGAGATTGCCAGTATTTTCTATTTGGTTCTTTTCTACAGGCTTAAGTTTTGGGGCTATTGTATTCTAAATGTTGCTGAAAACACCCCATGATTCTAAACAATCTTTTAATATGCCACTTTTTTGTGTAACCATAGAGATAACAAATTCCTTATTTCGATTTTCTTTTAGTGTCAGAAAATTATAGACATTCTAAACCGACTCTTTTTTTCCATCATGAAAATTACCTTTGATGTAGATTACTTTCCGTTACCAAATTGGTCTTGAATGTCTGTTCAATCAAATTAGATTTTGTTTCCGGGCTGGGAAAGACCTGTCCATTCATTATTGCTGGACTCTACAAGTTAACTTATGACACGTCATTTTCTTCACTGAGCATGGTGTCGTGCAATAACGTATCATAAGTTCGTTCCAACTCACAAATGGCTGCTCATCTGCATACTAGGCAACAAGTTGAGGCCAGTTTTATAAATAACGGTTAGTGGTCAGAATCGAGTGAGGTTTGATTCATGGACAGAACCTAGGTTTATAACTTCTTAAAATATCGATTTATGATTTTTCCTGAATTTTTATTAAATGAATTTCTGTAAAATATGGTATGGAGAAATTATTGAATAAAAATGGTCGTAGAACATTATTTTATGTTATGTTTTTTTAAAGGATAATTTTCAAGAATTGGGTGCATAATTCTTGACACTACTATGTTGTTTCAGAAGTAAAGTGGCAGGTGAGACAGTTTTAATTAGTGTAGTTGCAATACCCAGGATTGATAAATCAAGATACTCTATTCCTGGGGTGTTGACAATTCCATGGTGGCGCCTCTTATAAATTCCAGCTATGATCGCCTAAACTCAGACCCGTAACTGGAGACATCAAATCGACGGTACAATCAGACGTACACAAACGTGCCAAAATGTTGCATACACTCATGTGTGACTTAGTCTAGTGCCTAGGACCAAATTCCAGCTGCAGACAGTGTGGCTATGGAATCTGATTCCTGAGACTGGTCACCAGATAAGCAGCACTGTTGCTGGAATTTTGAAACGCAATCATGGGGTTGTTTCCACACCCTGGTATTATGTAAGTGTAAACTTTCATTAAAATGACAATGACTTTCAGAGTTGTTTGTACTTACAACAATATCCTTCTGAACCAGTAATAAAACATTGTTCAGTGTAATCCTCTGTGGTCACATTTGTAACACATTTAAAAATATACAGATATGAACAATCCACAAAACTTTCAGAGTGTAGAATTCAATAAAATTTACAGATAAGATTTAAATGAAACATTTCAACAAAATTAAAGCTGCTATAAACTCAATTTTCAAAAAAACATTAGAAATTATTTCATGGCTTTTAAACTGTTTTATTAAAAGTATCTTTACAGCCTTAACTGACATTTTTCATGAAAGAGGTCAGTGTTAATCCCCCAAACACAAGTTTACCATTCATCTTAGGAAACACATAATAAAAGAGAATGTTGGTATGTTGAAATATTTTGGTAGAAATTGAACAAGAAACAAAGTACTTTAACAATCAATATCTTACAAAAGTTATGCAGTACCCTTGAAAAATGTCCAAATTTGGCTAATTTCAGAACGTCATGTCTAAGACATGACCAATCGAATTATACTCAAAACACCCATGGTTAGGAATTGTTTTTAAGTAATCCACATTCGCTAGAGGGGCTCTGAAAATAGGACTTCTGGTTTTCATGAAAAAACTAAGTTGCATAAACCATTGAAAACTAAATATTTTAGAAAACTAACAGCATTTTTCAGATTTCATACTGAACATTCATATCAAATGACATAGTGTTGACACCATTGATTTGCAATGAATGCTCTTTCCTGTTTTCTACATTTCATTAAAAATACATGGCCATATGTCCAATTAATGACGGGTAAAACTTTAAACAAGAGCAACGCGGAGCGTTGAAATGCGCCCACAATTGCACCGCATACGGTATCCTTCTAGGGTTGTTTATTGGTACCATAAAGTGGCCAGTAGAGGGCATACTTTGCAAAATGGAAAGGCATGGTCATTGTCTCCTCAATAGGCTAGGGGCAAAATGTGAGTAATCTTCATAATACAAGCACATCCTATACACCAGTTGCTTAAAGCACCACAGAAACATAGAATTAAAAACAAATTTACCAACATACGAGATTAGCACAGCATTAGAATGCCAGAAACAAATTTCTACTTGGAACTTTTCCTTCACAGTCACGAAGTAACACAAAGTATACACCTAAAGACCTATGAAAATACAGAGGTCAATGTAAAATACTAAAATTGCCACTAGAGGCAAATACTAAAATTGCCACTAGAGGCATACCGGTAATCAGAATCATCCTAAAGTCGTCATCGTCCGTTGTCAACATCACATAAATACACTTGCTAAATTTAGTAAAGATCCTGCAAACGGTTTGGGAGATACAGCCATGGGCGCAAAAAAACAAAACTGCCACTAGGAGGCGCCACAGTAGTCCAAATCGTCTGAAAATCATTGTCAGCTGTCTTCCTTATAGTAAGCACATACACGCCAATTTTCACAATCATCCTTTGAGCGGTTTGGTTGATAGAGGGGTGGACGCAAAAATACAGACTCGAAAACAGTAAAAATGGCCACTAGGTGGCGCAAACTACGTCGAATCCATCTGAAAACAGTAGGATAGCGTCATCTCACTAATAGGTGCCTACATACCAAATTTCATGAAAATCCGTTCAGGACTTTTGAAGATACAAAGGTAAGCGTAAAAAACTAAAATTGCCACTAGGGGGCACACCGGTAGTCGGATCCGTCCGAAAGTTCGCACATGCCGTCCCATTCATGAATGGAACATATGTGCCAAATTTCATGAACGTATGTCAAAGGGTTTTGGAGATAGAGCAGCGGACGCCGGACGCCAGACGCCGGACGGACGCCGCCCGGACGGACGGACGGACGGACAGAGATGACGGCATAATGCGTCCACATATAAATATGTGGGCGCATAAAAATCAGTCTGCAAGCTTTCCGCATTTAATAGGAAAGATGTGATTTTTACTGGTTGGAAAAACCTATAGGTTTGTAGAAGTTTGACTGAATACAGACTCGTTGATAAGGTCTTATATATCTTTTACCCATGAATTCAGTGAAATGAAAACTATGGTAATTGAATTTTGTAACAAAATGGTTGTAGATATTTCAGGCTTGTCATCTTAAGAAAATGGCCACAAAATCAACTTCGGCACTGGCAGCTACGTACAGCATTGATCTTTTAATTTAAACACAACACATGTAAAATATACATTTCCTATATTTTAAACAACAAGCAAGTTTACTGTTAATATCGTGTGAAAGTGCATCACTGCCTCCGTACTACCAAAAATCAACCTTGTACAATCTTTAAGAATAGCACAAAATGCCCACTATGTTCTTGCATGTAACCCAGTTCTTGCCTTACAGTTCCAAACACAGGTGTCTTGTAGACCCACCTCCCAAAATTAGGGTCTATGAAAATAGTACAGAAACGATTACACTAGACCAAAATGATGCTGGAGAATTACCCGAATAAAGGTTACTATAGCAGTAGAAAACACTAGAAAGATAACCAAATTGTGTCCATAAACCTTGACGATGTACACACAAACTCAATTCACCACTATTTGCAAGCTTAACTGCAAATTGATATACAAAATGTTAGCTTTGAGCAAATACTGCAATCACATAGTTGACAACTTTAAAGTTTCCCAACTGCACACAATTGTGAATTAAAACTCAAAAGTTAGGATTTAAGTTTTGTTATCAATTTGTTAGGCCAAGGACCAACGCGCAACGCACGGCAACGTCATGTTGACTAGCACTCTTTGAGCTTCATAGAACAAATTTAAATAAACATTCAACTTTACAGCAGTAAAACAACATTGCCAGACTGTTAACATGTGTTACAAAGAAAATATTGATGACAAAGCGTAAGCCAAACTTGTTGATCACAACATTGTTCATTGTGATTTAGAGTTTCCCTATAAGACTTTTTTAAGTCTATAACGTTCTTTTCTCAACAATACACACTTTTTACTTTTAAAAGCCAAATAAAACCATCATGGCAATCTCTCCCACTAACTTCCAGTCTCACCAATAAACAAAAGTTTCTAGAAATTCTCCATGAATGTCTCGAATTTGAGAGTAACATCTTTTAAGATGACGTTTCACAAAAAAACAGATCACAATGCATAAAAAGAACACATTTGGCATTAAACTAGCAACATAGACAAAAGATGGCATCTCCTTGGTTAACGCAACTGTCCTCGCATCATTCGGTTGCTATGAGTATGATTGATTGAAAGCTGGGCACATCTAGGTCTAGTGTGTGTCTGTGATCACTCCAAGTAACTGCAGTGCAGAGCAAGATTCTACAAACAATGTGTTTCTGGTAACTCCACCACAACCAATATACACCTCTCTGGCAAATAAGGAAAGCATGATCAAACTATCGGCTTTAATCTTAATGCATATTTGAAGCCAACTGCTTATTGACAAATAGGGTAAAAACTCTTATGTATGACAAAATGTGTCGGAAATTTAAGTGGAATTTACTAATCACAAAACAAATGCGACTTTGTTGCACACAAGGTTTGTACTGTGCAGAAGCCACCAAATGACATTTGGCGATTTTTTAGCATTCACAGAAACATGGTAAGCCATAATCCAGAATAGGAATTTTACCAATCAAACTGAAAGTCAGACCACTCATTCCAATGGCAGTGCCCAGTGTGTCTATCACTCAAAGGTAGCTTTTAGCAACCTGTCACCTCTACTGCTAAACGATAATGAGAAGTTCTGAACATTCATAAAAAACCATTCCCGTGAAACAGGATGTTTTAAATTAACTACGTCTTGTGTAAAGAATTCACGAAACACGTATCCCTTTAAAGCGACTTTTCAACTAAATATGAAAGGAGTTAGTACTTGTATCAATTCTGTTCCTTCCTGTGACACAAATGACTCTTAAATGAGAGAGTGACTATAAGACATTGTGATCCCTTGTTTGAATCAATTCAAGCACAAAACAAGAATTTCGGTCCAATTTGTCTTCTGTGTTGTTCTATTCACAGCTGCTGGCAAAATCATTAATTTGCAGACTGGCCACTTGTGATTCCAACTCAACCACTGAGCCATTATCTGAGTTACTAACAACTACCGCTGACCGTCGGCCGGCAGAGGAATCGTCCATCTGCAGCAGACTATCACCGGCCACAGACCTCAGTCTTGGAGCCACCTGTCCACTATGTGGTCGACCCACAGCTTGCAGACTGCTTCGTGGCCTTCCTCGAATTTGCTCCCCACTATGGGGTCGGCCAGGGGTCTCTTGGCGAGACCTTGCCACAGGTTGATCACATGTTGGTCTCAGATCTTCTTGCTGGTCACTGTTGGCTCCTGCATCCAGTTGGTCACTGTCCGGTGTCAGACTTGGCTGTCCACTATGTGACCATACTGGTCGCAGATGCCCAGCACTCGATCGCCCACCTCCTTGTTGACCACTGTTGACTGGTTGTACAGTCAACTGACCTCTATCAACTTCCTGTCCCTCAGCACCCTCACGTGGCACAACACCGCCAATCCTCAGGCCGGCTATTCCCTTTTTTGGCGCACTTATCACATCCCTTTTAATGCAGCGCTGTCTGGATGGGTAGTCACGGCGATACTGTTTCATATTGTCCAAATCAATAACATAGACAAAACCAGCGATTAACAAATCAAACACTTTTTCATCCTTTTTATGACGCTCTTCTATCTCTGTATTTGTTCGTTCATCATACTGCCACCAGCCATTGTTACCTTCATAGAACCATATGTAGGAGTCGCTAGTGTCAGAGCTCTGCTCGCGAAAGTCCAACAACTTTGGGTTGTTCAGAAAATCTGTGGGGATGACACATCTACACAGTGCACATCGACGGCTCTGTAGAGCAACTCCTTTGATACATAGAAAACAAAAGATGTGTCCACATGGTAGTTCAACAGGGTGTATGCAGTCCTGAAGACATACTGGACAATCTCTTTTATCAGCACCTAAATAATAAAAAAGATACAAAGAAATTAGTACTACAAACATCTAATGGAGCTTTAGGTCACGGGTGATACATCTTTATTGTCCCAGTCCGCACCGACGCACAAGATTACTCCACAACTTTAGCTGAAGAATACAGTTTTTTTAGAACTGATAACTAATTTAGTTTACTTAAGGAAGAGTGCAGTCTTAAATGACGCTAATTTTGTGTCACTGTCAGATTTTATTTGGCCAGTTTTTACCCACGTCAATGCAAAGCTATATATTAATACAGCTTTGCAGAAAAGCTAACTGCTTTCATAGATATACCCAATCATATCATCAGTGGAGGCCGCAGACAGCCAGCTGAGGGCTACGTGTTGATCACTTTAGTCACCATACTATTAGTGTACTGTACTAGTATTTTAGTTTATCAATCAAAAGCTAAGCCGGTCTGGCAGTGCAACACAGCATCCACCTGTCCACATGCGATGTATTGCCTAGCTCTTCACTAATTTCAGCCTATCACTTGAAGAATACTTGCAGTGCATTAGCCAGCCAGCTAGCTGTATGAAGACTAAAGTACAGCTAGGTACCACCGACAGACCTTGAAATTGCACACGGCACAGGTAGTTCTCCTTGTCACCTTGCCATGAAACTTGTATCGATATGAAGAGCTAAAGACCGGCGGGGGGTGCATGTAAAATCAAGGAGTCAAACCAAACATGCCTTGCCTGTTACAGCCGTTTAAGTGTAAAACAATCTAATAAATGTCATTTTCTAGCGTAATTCTCCGCGTATTTAATGTTCATTGAAAAGTATGTCATTGTTTTGAAAACAGTACACTCATGACACGCGCACGTGCCATTTCTTAAATTCTTTGCAGTATCTCTCAGGAGATGATGACAGCTTCGCAGCAGCAAAAATTTGTTCTGAAATTTGGTTTGCTGGTATCCAAAATTCTTAAAACTGATAATGAAGGTTGCATACATGTCAAAAAAATTATCAGAACTGGTTTCACTTCTATAAGTTTTTAGAGTTTTGATACCACAGCAAACCCAATTTCAGAACAAAATTTGCTGCTGTGAAGCTGTTGCAAAAATTTGGGAAATGGCGCATGCTATGAGCATACAAAACGACATGCTTTTCATTGTTAAAAAAGGCAGAGAATTACACAAAAAATGGTGTTTATTAGATTATTTTTCACTTAAACGGCTGTAACGTGCAAGGTGAGTGTCAGCTGACTCCCAGATTTTGCATTCAACCCCATCAGTATTTAGTTCTACATGTTGATACAAGTTTCACGGCGAGGTGACTAGCAGAACTAACTACCTAGCTGCATTTTGACAATAGTCTTCATACAAATGATACAGCTAACTTGCTGGCTATTTAGACATAAGTACCAATAACTTGTGTCATAGAAAATGACCATCATCTCTGCTGCGTATGTATCCCCTAGCATGCGCAGTGTGAAAATGGTGAGTTACTGATTTTGGGAACTGAACGAGGGACTGCTCGAAGAAAAAGTTTGATAACGGGACTATTTGTTCGTGGTGGAAGGAATTAAATACATTGACGACCTCCTAAGGTGTTCCTCTATGCGCAAAAGGTATTTATAACAACGTGACTTTGATGTTTTAGTCAATGCGAGGCATAATTCGCCGAAAAGTTTCCAGCGTGTAAAGCGCCTATAGGAGCTCCATCGCCTCTAGTGGCTGCGCCAGCAGAGACCAGGGTGATCTACTTATGTCACAGAATCGGAGGAATGGCAAAGGTAATAACTTATTTGTTTGGTAAAAGATCGTCAATAATTTAACACAGGTTGGTTAAAAGTCATACTGTTTTATAAGCATCTAATTTGCTATTATGCACTGCAAACACGGACGTGATTTGAGTGATCTTTCCACGTTTCTTGTGTGTTCCAATTGCGCACAGCATACTCACCAATCAATTCATCAGCAACATTCGTTTGAGTCTGAATTTCAGACATATCTGACTTGATTTTAGTGGCAGCATAAAATATCAGCGTCACCTATATAAAGCCAACTAATATCAGCGTCAATTATGTAGCGTCAACTTATATCTAAGGTAGAATAGTGTTGACAACTGTCCTTCTCTCACTTGTGTTGTTGACCTAATCACGAATCTGGAAAGGGTCATCCGCATTATGTATTCTTGAGCTGATAGTATGTGTGATATTTGAACAATCAATGCTCCAAATAACGTTACCCCACTTTTCTTGACTTGATAGCAATGAAGAATGCATCTTTAGGCTTTTCAATTTCATTTACTATGTTTTAAGGATAAAAATAGTTCTGTATCTGCTTTTTAGTTTCTACAAAAGATGTCAGTATAATCGTTCGGGCTCACATTATTATTAAAAAATATTTGATATTATTAGTAAGTTTTAAAAATAAAATAGCAATAGACCATTTAAAAAAATGCGGTTTTACATTGGGTTTTATTCTTTAATATATGTAATAATGGTGTTTCAATAAAACATAACACGGTCCTTGATGGTCCCGCGTGAAGAAAAAATGGCGGAGTTTGATCTCACGTCCCGTATGGGCCAATATTTGGACCGACATTTGGTCTTTCCATTGCTTGAGTTCCTGTCCGTTAAAGAGGTTAGTATTTAATGTGATCACAGAGAGCCACAGCGCTCTATTGGACTCTTAGAATAGCTTAGACTCAGCCCATATTCAAGCCTTGCCGGGGACGTTCCGCCGTCGACAGTCACATTCAGTGAAGATTCAGAAGTCAGGCTGTGACACTCACGTGTGTTGGCTTGTGTGGCGGTTTTGCGAGCGGTGGAATGTGTTACTTCACAGTTGTTTCAAAACATAAATGGATAACCCTACTCTGCTCTGTTCACGTTTCCTTCTGTCATTAAAAAGACCCGTTACCAAAAGCAAGACTCCTACGTCTTAGTCTAGGGAGGACAACGTTTTTTAAATTTTTTTTACAATACCCATGTGTCATACATTTTTGAAAAGCCCTTGGTGTGAGAAATGAAATGGTACAAAAATCAGAAAAATCGGATGAGCGGTTGACGAGAAAATGGCCGTTGAAACGCGACGATTATGCGTAAAATATCTGCCTTTTTACATAATTTCGTAAAAAATAAAAGAATATACATGTGCTGCATATAAAAAGATTCGTCTAATTGAGACAAACATGGTGGTATGTATTATATAAAATTTGGATCGATTTCTACAGAGATATTGCTGTTTAAGTGTGTTGTTA